>WUAM01000287.1:96756538-96808741 GCA_024336885.1 Actenoides hombroni
TCCCTTCCCTTCCCTTCCCTTCCCTTCCCTTCCCTTCCTTTCCCTTCCCTTCCCTAAACAGTCTATTTCTATACAAGAACATAAGGAATTTTATTTAATTATTTCAGTCATAATAATTCTTAAAGATGTTTGCATAAATCTGTTAGTGAAATTTTAATCAATAACAGAGACACTGCATAATATTATCTGCGTTGCTCATTTCAACACTGAGTTTTGAACTAGACCTCAGTTAAATGTTACCACTGAGAAGATTTAATTTTCTAAGGTAATAAACCAAAAATATGTCTCTCACCTTCAAGTGGAAAGAAAAAAATAATAAATTGAGAGTCATGCTTTTGACCAATCATTACTAAAATACTGAGAGAAGAGGAGAAAAAGGGTGTATATTATAACACAGATCGAGGCAATATTTAATTAAAAAAAAAAAGAGAGAGAGAGAGAAAATGAAGGGAGAAAGGAAAGTGCACAGGAGGGAATAGTAACACTCTCTTAATGGAGGTTCCATCTTGGGATAGTCTATGAAAAGCAACTGTGAACTGTATATAACACTGCAGTACAAGCTCTTGCCGATGTACTGATATAGATTAATAGCTAAGGCACAACTGGGAATCACATACTGTTTCCATTGCTGGTTTTTAGGCACTCAGTGAAAGATCTTTTCCAAGAGATTTGTATGAATACGTCAGTAATATTTCAATTAGCACCAGCACTTTTGTATAATTTGCAATATTTATTACTAATCATACAAATGAATATTAAGTTGAAATTTAAGTTATCTAGAAGTCCAAACCAGGCTCTTCATAACAATGAATGGCATGAGAACAGGAGACGATAGTCACAAACTGGAAAAGGAGAGGTTTTGACCTAATACGAAGAAAAATGTATTCACTATGAGAACTGTCAGCCTCTGGAACATGTTGCCCAGAGGAGCTGTCAGTGTCCAGCCTCCGAGGTTTTCAAGACCCGGCAGGATAAAACCCTGAGAAACCTACTCTGATCTCATAGCTCACTCCACCACTTTCAGCAGGTAATTGGATCAAAGAAAAGAGCTCCCAAAGTCCCTTCCAACCTGAAATGTGCTCTAATCCTATGATTCTACCTAAAATAGATGTGCAATTTTACCTCTGAGAATTTTGAGCTGACTAAAAGCCTTATGACTGCATTAGTGCAGTGCTGAGCTAAATGTAATACACTCTTTCTCTCAAAAAGGTTTATGAAGTTGGACTTGTTGGCACCTCAATGCAATAAGCTTGGGTTTGGTGGGTTTTCTGTGTGAGAAAGTCAGGTTTATGCTTCTTAGAATATCACTTCTAGACAAACCCCTTACACCTCCATTCTGTGCCCATAATACGGGATATTTCATAAGGATGTTGTAAAGACACAGTCTTTATTATATGTGAGACATTAAATTTCTGTTGTAATGAAAAGCCTATAATCATAAATTAAATTAAACAAATCATATTTCAATTTTATCAAGTAATTTTATGCCTTATCTGAGAAAAAGAAGGAAAATCCATCCAGTTCAGCAGGATAAATCTATCTGGGAAAATGTTCAGCTAGATGTGACTGTCCTTTGATTTTGGAATGAAGTTATGAAAGAAAATCATTACCATCTTAACTAACATAAAACATCAGAGAAGAGGCTGGTAATTTAAATGAGCCCAAAGACAGCCACAGCAGAGAATAACTTTAAGCTGAGATGAACAGCTTTAAGCTCGGTTGCATTTTTCGTTTACTCATGGAGTCATCCTTCTGGGGTCTCAGGCAGATAATACTGGGGAAAGTTCAAGGTGTAGCAGGATGAAGAAGATGCTCTTGGGATCTCTTGCTTCCCATCTAAATTGAGTTCCATCTAAAACAATTTTGTTTTCCTCATAGACTACACTCAGAAATGTGGACTACCAGTACATGAGAGTCCACCTGACAGTTCAAGCCAACTGGCATCCCATGAGGAAACCCAGAGCTGCATTCCCTCTGAAAGGGATCTTTCCAGGCATACAGGAAACATTTGTGCTCCGTTCCCATTGGATGCCAGTGGTGGAAGTGGTGCTTGAATATTAACCAGCTTTCTTGGCACCCCCTACCTTCTAGAGTCCTAGTAGGTCTTTGAACAGGCCAAAGTTAGCTCTTCTGAACTCCACCATTTCATGGTCGCTGCAGTCAAGGCTGACTCCAACCTTCACATTCTCAACAAGACCTTCTTTGTTCAGTAGTACAACATCCAACAGCTCACCTCTTCTTATTGGCTCCTTGACCACCTATGTCAGAAAGTTATCAATGCACTTCCAGAAACTCTTGGACTGTGTGTGCTTCACTGTGTGGCCTTTCCAGCTAATATCAGGGTGACTGAGGTCCCCAAGAGAACCAGGGCCTGTGATCACGAGGGTCTTTTCAACTCTCTGTAGAAGTCCTCATCGACTTCATCTTCATGGTCAAGTGACCTGTAGTAAACACCCAAAACAGTGTCACCCATATTATCCTGCCCCTTAGTTCTTAAGCTCTTGACTTGTTCTTCATCCCCCCTAGGCAGAGCTTGGTACATTCCAGGTGGTCTTGTACATAAAGAGCAACTCCACCACCTTGCCTTGCTGGTCTGTCTTTCCTAAAATGTACATAGCTGTCCATGACAGCATTCCACTTAGGCGAGCCATCCCACCATGTCTCTGTAATTGCAATGAGATCATGGCCCTGTGACCACACCGAGATCTCCAGTTTTTCCTGTTTATTCCCCATGAAGCGTGTATTGGTGTACAGGCATTGCAGAGACTCAAGCGAGCAAGGGTTCCCTGGTAGAGTGTAAGGTGTTTCTTGGAGCCAACATGAAAAGAGTCTTTCTAGCCAAGCCAGTAGCAAGTACTGACTATTCATTCACCTGTGTTCAAAATACTCCAGACAGCCCAGCTTTTAATATTCTTCCACATTTCTCTTCCCTCTAGGAACAGAGATCTGAAGAGCATCTTTTTTAATTTTAGCCATCCAGAAGCTAGGCATGTTAGGAAAGGAGGAGCTGCCCTCTGAAAGCACTTTTATTTCCAGTGATAACATATAGAGGCTTGATACCTATCTTACAGTTGGGAAAAAGGAAGTGACCTGAATCTCACACAAAGTACTTGCCCATAATGATCTAGAAAGATTGTGGCAAAACCAGGAACTGAATGTTGATTGCGTAAATTCTTATCCAGTATTTCCATTGCAAGTCTGTGCTTTGTCAAAGACACGTATTTCAGGAAAAAATACCATTTTTTATCATAGTTATCCCGTCTTTCAGGCAATCTGGCAGTGATTGGCCAGTGTCCCCCACAAAAGTGAGATGGAGTTGTCTAGTCAGTGCCTGGTGGCTTCTCAGATCATTGTTCTTACAAATAAAATCATAATATAATTTCTAGACAATAAGCTCTATCTAAAATGTGTATGTGAAAGAAGCACTGCAGTCCACTGACTCAGGCTCTGCACAAAACATATTGATCTATAGATTCCTCTCTCATAATAGCTCCTTCGTTGATTGCTTCAGTTTTCTTTCTGCTACAGTGGTTCTTATAATAAGCTCCCCTAGTGTTTTCTGAAACATGGAAAAAATCTAACCTTATTTTGTCCAGCTGTTCAGACAAATTAGCAATGCCAGCTCTGATTTTACTTAATGTACAAGCTAAGGCTGAACTGCATGTTCAGAAATCATTTCTTTGTAAGAAGCTGTGCTCCTGATCCCATGTCATCTTAGGGGGAGAGAGGTAAAGAAAGATGGCATCCTGTAGCCTTGAATGAACCGTCTTTACTAAGGTCTATTCACAGTTATTTATTTATTTTATTTTCCCTTTTCATTACAGAGGCTTTGCATTTAAGTTCTACAGCTGCAGGGAATATGCAGACACCAACTTAATCAGGAAATTCTGTATCTGGGAGACTATATATTTGACATATAAGCAGAGGTATGGCACTAAACGTCTTCATTTGCCCTGCTCAGGTATTCTGTACGATCTTGAGCAGGTAATGCTTTACCAGTTACTGCAAAAAGCAGAGAAACTGAAGAAAATAAAATTATTTAGGCACCTAGACTGCCACCCACAGGAAAAACTCATCAGTCTTCAGAGTGAAGTGGGAAAAGCTGTGGTGGAAATAAAGCTACCCTGGCTAGGAAGAGGTTAAAGGAGCACTGCTTCAGACCTAGTTGAAGCACCTGCTCTAGGAGGAATATGAAGAATTCAGGGGAAAGGCAAAGATGGAAGGTTAACATAAGAGGCCAGTGGAAGAAGCACATCCCATATATCCCGTGAAACAGATACATTTTCAGTCAGGGGTTAATAATTCAGTCTCCAAACACAGTCTCTCAAGTCCAAGCCCTGTAGTGCACATCAGGGCCACAGAAAGCAGTGAGTAGTTTCAGTCTCTGCAGAGCCAGGGAGCAGAGAACTGAGCCATCATGGTCTTTTACAGTCGGGACTCTTGGACTTCCCTGTGTGAAAGGAATTGGGGGTCTGACAGCAGAGCTCATGAGCTCTGATATTTATCCCCAACACTTCACCCCCTGTCCACACACCCTTCTCCAACCCAAAGCATCATAGCCCAGCTCCGACCGTGTGAAGTGATTCCACTGCATGGACCCTGTTTGCTTTTAGTCTTAGCCTGCGTGCCAAGGTGAGAATTTCAGCATCAAGTCACCTCATAGTTTACAACAGAAAAAAAATGTCTCATTGGAAGAGCTGTTATGTAAAACATAGCTGCCTGATTTTTATTCTGAACATGAATAGCTCAGGCTGACTTGTCCTCTATTAAAAAATATGCTAAAATATAAAGTTTACCTCTGCAGATTTTTAGAACACAGAAATGAAAGACGAGGCTATAGGGATACAGTATCAGGAGTTACACATTAAAAACCACTGTTGACATGGGCTCCTCAAATCTCAGAAGAGATGTAAAACATCTGTATTTTAATACCCATTACTGGAAACAAATGTTTTTTAGTGTACCTTCTGTGTGTTCTCTAGAAATAACTGAGTAGTGAAACTAAGCTATTCCAAGGGAGAAACTGGTTTATGGCTTTTTTTTGTTGCGTTTATAAACACATAAGGAATACCTTACTGGATGGGACCAACGACCCATCCCACAGTCCATCTCTAACAGGGACAGCAGGAAATATTATTTGTGGAGGGCACACGCATGGGGTGACCTGTGTAGCATTTTCTGCACTATTTGCCTCAAGAGCTAAAGGATGCCTTGAATCCCCAACATTCTTCCATTTGAAGCAAGACTTGCAGGAGGGTAGATCCTATCCCTTGCTCATCCCTAGGCTTGGAGAACTCTTTCACAACCGCCACTCTGAAAGCCTCCCCAGTAGTCTTCATCCAGCATTTCTGCTGGGTGCTATAGTATTTAGCCCATCCACATCTAACTCATGCCATGGAGGCTCTCTTCTAAGAGTCTTGCCCTCCACTTTCAGGCACAGAGTACTAGGATGTCTTGCAGACAGCAGAAGAGTGAGGAGCCTCAGTGAATCAGCTTAACTCTGAGTTGATTCCTGTGATCCACTTCTGCTGGAAAATGCTTCATGGCACAGGAGTGTTCATAGAGTATTTCCTGAGTTCCTTTCTGTACACACATGAGTTGCACAACATTATAGCTCCCTGGTCCAAGCATCTCTAAGGAATGGCACTGGTGACTTTCTGCCATCCTGAAAAATGTGCCATGGGCCTGCATCCACAGGCTTTAGGTGTCCATAAAAGAATCTTTCCTCCAGTCTGTAATAACCTTTAATGTCAAAAACAATCAAAAGTGGTTTGAAAACCCAAAGAAATTTTCTCCACTGGATCCTTTTTGTCCATGTGCTGATTAACATCTTCCCGAATTCTGATGGATTAGTGGAGCAGGATGTCTTTTCACAGAGGTCTGCTGACACTGTGAAATACAGCTTCTACCATCTTCCCAGGGACAGAGGTCAAACTAAATGTTCTGTTGTTTGCACGATTGCCTTTAGAACCCATTCTGTAGATATGCTAGTCTTCTGGCACTGGGAGATGTTTGCAGGGGTGGCTTTCAGACATCAGTCAGAAGTTCTGCAATTTCACATCTGGGTTGTTTCAGAACTCATAGGTCAATCCTGTCTTCTCTTGGTGAACTATTGACTATTAGAGCTATTTGGTACAATACTTCCTGTGTATTTATTTCAGGTTCTTTCAGGTCTTCTGATCTACTTGCTACAAAGAATTTACAAGGTGTGGGAATCTCCCCAGCATCTTGTCAATGCGGTAAATAGGAAAACGATATTTCACTGAATTTGTCCATTGTGGTCTTATCATTCATGGGTTCCCCATTTACACTTCTTGTAATCAAACAGTCCCACCAATTCCCAAGCTGGCTGATTTTGATGTATTTTAATAACTTTTCATTATCGGTTTGAGCACCCTTTGCAAGATGCTCTTCAAATTCTTTTTTAGCTGCTTTAATTTCCTGTTTCTATTTGACCTGCTATGTATTATGGATTTTTCTGTTCTCCTCATTTGAGAAAGCTTTCCAGTTTTAAAATACCAGCATCTTCTGTACGATAGCCTCTTTAACATTTTTATTAAGCAATGCAGGGGTTTTATATGGAGAGTTTTGCTTTCTTGTTATTTTTTTTTTAGTTTTGCCTAGTCTTCTTATATACTACTTTTTAACTCCTGCTTTCTTCCTTTTTGCATTTATCCGTTTAGATTTTACTTTGCTTTGATTTTATTAGCTTTCTCAGTTTTATGTATTGCTCTTTCTCACAATTGCACATCCACATGATGGATTTGTTTAACTACTTTTCCACTACAATGGTAAACCTGATTGAACTGTATCTGATACCATAGAGTGACTTTCCTAGTGAAACCACTTGTACTAGACCTAGTGCAAGGTCAAGACCAAATCAATAATGGCTTCAAAGGCGTGTCCTCCCTCTGCACACACAGCTAGGTTGGCATTGTAGGTGTTCCCATTTGCCTTCCTTTGCCTTGTGCTTTTTATCTCATTGCTCGCTGAAAACTAAACATGTCTGCTTTATAAGTTGCATGGGTCTTTGTCCCTCCTGGCTTTCCTTTGCTTCTAGCATCTTACCTCCATTATAACTAGGGTGCAGCTTTCCTTCCTGTACAAGGTGCTGCTGTCCCAAGAGATTTCTCAATTCTTAACACATCTAGATCATCATCCATGGGTTGACACTGCATATTGGGAGAAGGGAAGGGAAAGGGAGAGCTGTGACCTGTGCTGTATGCTTTCATGCACAGATCCTGTCAATGTACTTATCTTCATAATTTCTGTGCTGTTTATCCATCAAGCATAATGGATATAAACATGTACATAAAGGTATCACTAAATGAGAATTACGGGGCTCAAAGCAAGAATGCTCTTGTTCCATTTGTAACTAATCATTGTTTTCTTACTCACATAGCTCAGGCATCCAGTCAAGAGAAGCAGAAGTACCATTTCAGTTAGTCAAACTGGGCCATACCACATGTAGTATATGGTCAACCTCAGCAATTCACAAGCGGTTCAGATGCTTAAAAACCATCACACTAACATGTGAATGACTGTGGTTACTAGGAAATGTATAAAGACAGAGCTGCATTCTTAATGGTGACTATTCACATCAATAACTCCTAAAATTCTAGCATTAAAGCATGTTTGACTCAATGGTAGCACATCTAGTAGTGTCTGTCAGAGTACATCATACTGTTCTTATTGTTTTCTTCTTATAATGGAAAAATAGGTAGAAAAGGGAACAACCTGACACATATGAGGATTTATGTTTCCCTAATGCATCAATTTCTGTTATCTATGCAGGTGCCATGTAGGCATAGCTGATGTTGTTCAACTGTATGTATTAGAATAATATCTCTGCTAGGATTTGATCTTTTAAGTGTAAGTATGTTTACTACACCAAAGAGGAGAATGACAGAGACAGAAAGAAAAATTGGTTTTTGAAAAAAGAACTTTTTTATTGAAGAAAGATGACATCCAAGGCAAAAATTCACCAAATGTGTTATTCAATTAAAAACTGCTCCTATGAGGAAACAGAAAAAAGGAAAGGAGTCTTAGAGAGAATGTTCCCACCTGGATAAAGAATTCATACTGTTTTGGTCCAGTTGAGTATAATAATCAGGATAAATATGCAATTTTAACAGGTTAAAGTTAAATATAAGGCTATTTCTCACAAAAGCACAACTATGTAGTTTCTGTTACTTTCATTTCAATGAAAAATAGTGGAAAGAAAATTATTTACATTTTCCTATAATCGTTATCTGAAAAAAAAAACCACAAACAAACAACAACAAAAGGTTTACAATAAAAAACTATTGGCCATATATTTAGCGTACCTTATATCTGCTTAAAGAAAATGGGTTTGTTTAAGGGAGGGGAATCCCATGATCTTGCTCTCAAGGATCAGTCACTGCAAGGCTTAGGGAAGGTGATACAACAGAGCTGCATGTCTATAGCTTCCTCACAGAAAAAAAGGGGGCATGGTTTGGACAAGGCAGTGTGGATTAGGCTGAAGTGAAACAACAGGCAAGATGAAAGTGTTGTCCCTTCTTATCACTTAACTTCACATCTGACTTGCTCAGAGAAGAACTCCGTCTGGTGACAGCCTGACCAGCCAAATTGGCATTGGCTTTGGTGTTTCCAAAGTGTAACAGAGGCTTTCAGGTGACTCCCAGAAACTGCCTGTGTAATCCGGCCATTTAGAGTAGTTTATTAGCTATCACAGTGATAAATAATACAGCATGAATTAAGGGAAACTTCACCTGACTCCTACTGTTTGACTTTGTGAAAGAGTAGAAGCACACAGATGGCGAGTTATGGTGAGTTACCATGTATCAAATGAAGAGAAATCACTTTTTAAAATATGCTAACTCAAAATTTGGAATGGTATAAGATCACTGGGAGCCTACGACGTGAGCTCACTGTGCCATCATATGATAGGGTGTGAGCAAGTTCTGGAACAGAAGCCAAATGGCTTCTCTAATGTGGTATGGTACATGATTCCTGAAAGGCAATAGATATTAGTTTCTTAGAACTTAACTACTGCTGCTCAAGAGCTTCCAGAGTGCTCAGTTTAAACTTCATGAGACAGAACTCACATCCATCTACAGCGTCCAAACAGATTTAACTTCTGTAACTTTGCAAATGCTGTAGAAGCTGGTGGCAGAGCAAGGGACTGAATCCTGATTACTGGAAGCAGCAGGCATACTAGTGCTGCATCATCAGTCCACCCAATATTGATATTCATTAATGCCACCACTGCTCACACTGGGATGTGCTTTGCAATACTGATAGCTCCCTTGGTAAAATGGAAATCATGCAGGTGCTCATCAGTGTGAGAACAGGTGGTAGAAGCATGCTTTCAAAATATGATCTAACGTTGTAATTTGGAAATGGAAGACTTGCTGTTTCTGAATTCAGCAAGGATAAAGCCAAGCTAATAGCTAAGGATGTCCAGCATGGCTGGATTTTTTTTTCTTGTTGTGTTTTGTCACCTCATTTATGTGTTTCTTTTGGGACCATTACTGTTGCTTAATTCCTTGGCAAATATGAATCCAACAAGTTACCAGTACAGAATAAAACACATCATGTCCCTCATCTCCTCTTCTTCAGTCTGACAATATCTGTACCAAATCCCTAATAAGAATGTTAAGAGTTTTAGTTCTTTATAGAAGTGTATGCATTGAAAATATTCTCACATATCCTGGTGCCTAAAGCTTTTAATGCTCTATTCACTCATGTTTCCAAAGCTTCCTTTTATGTTTTACATATACCAAGGGATAATTTATTCAGATTTATGTCACTTAGCTTCTCTCAAAAACAAATACACAGCTCTGTTTTCTCCAGATTTTATATTGGTTTAGAAGATTAGCAACTTGTATCTATTAGAAATGTATTTTAATAGAAAGGAGTTCATCTTTCAGAAGAAATAGGTTGGTAATCTGAGAATCAGAATTCTTCTGCATATCTCTATAGCAGATTTGGCATGTCCAGTAATCACAGAAGTGTCTTTATAATGTTTTTGCACAACCTTCAGAGATCATTCCAGATGGGAGAGACTAGTTAGAAACTTCTGCAGAGTTCCCAAAGCTCATTCTCTCTTTGACTCAGTTTCAGACCAAGTCAGTAATGGGAGTGGTGATGCTGTTATCTTTATCAAGGATAGAACATGGTCCAGTAATTTAGCGCTTCAAAGGTCTGACTGGCTTTCAGATACTACTGAGCTGGTCCAAGTGCTGGATAGTGACAGCCTGCACATCTCATTATCAATCTCCTGAGGTATCTCTGGAAAAATGTAATGTGCAGTTAAGAAGAAAAACATATTTTCAAGTATCAGTGGGACCGTCAATCTTTTATTCACAATATTACTCTTTTTCAAAAATAAATCAAAATCAGAGCTAAGGAAAAAAGGAGGTGAGCGTTAGCATTCATTTTCTCAAAACTTTTGTGTTTGTGTTCGTGTTTCGTTCATTTTGTTTTAATGACAATGCTACAAGATCTTAAGTAAACAGAAAAATAATGGTGCCTGCTAAGACTAAAACAAGCAATGCCCAGTACAGTCTTCAGAGAAAATTTGGGTCTGTCATGGCCTCTCTTCAAGATAGAATCAGTTTTTCTTTCTAGCGCCTCTCTGCCAATCGGCCATTTTTGCACAATTCCCTTGGGTAACACCAAAAAGGTTTCCCTCAGTCAGCAGTTCTGACTCACTAATTGAGTCAACTTTCTTGGTTTTGATATGTTTAGCTGCTGTGCTTCAATTATTCCCTCATCATTTTACTTCCTGCCTCTGCCATGTTTTTGATAAAGAGTCCTGTGGGGCTGGAAAGCTCCTGAATCATCTTGCGCTACAACGATGGCTCTGGATACCTGCCACCAGGGCAAAATGGTACTGCGTTTAAATTGAGAGAGCTATATTTAAGAGACAGAGCACTTTTAATTAAGAGACTGTACTTAAGCTAAAAGGCTTTATATATGTTTACAATTTCCTGGCATTGCTGCTACAGGAGAGACATCTGTGAGCCTGAAGAGGTACGATAAATCTGTCCTTTTTTTTTCCCGCCTTTTTCCTTCACAGGTGTGTGACAGAGAAAACTGCTGCCTTAGGTGGAGACCACAGAGGAAGAAGAGGCTGAAATAGGTAAGTCAGTCAGGTGGGTAGAGCATTAGCAGGGTTCAGCATGCTCTATGAATTCAATGTAATAATCACCCCTCTATTCTGTTGAGAGAACAAAGCACACTGAATGCAATCAATATGTAGAGTAATAAGAACAAAAAAAGCAGACTGATCAAAAATCAGACCTTAAAATAATGGTGTCTCAGTCGCTATTCAAGGCACCTTATTATTTCCCCTGTCTATGTTTAAGTAAAAACTTCTGATAGAATGTTTAAAAAAAGGTGAAATACAGTGAGTGGTGGCAAAACCATTTTGAGTTTGTTAGAAACCAGACTCTTTTTCCTTGAAATAGTTTTGGAGAGTAAAATGCCACTACAGTATGTACTTTGTTTCTGATTTTTGACAGTTGATATTGTAAAAGAAACCTAGAAGGACTAGGAAAGAAAGAACTACAGCAAAGAGCTGAATTTTATGTTCTCAATTAATCATATGAAGATGAGATACTCTGTTTTCTGTCATTTTCATTAAATATGTTTGACAGAACAAGGACTGACTGCAACTGTGAGATTGTGAAGATTTTTTTCACCTCTTTTGAACTGATGAAGACTTTGCAAAGTTGTAGGTGCCTTATAACTGAAAGGGTTTAGTCTAGTCTAGTCTAGTCCAAGACTGTGAGCCTCTTCTAGAGGAAAAATGGCTCTGGTTTCCTTGTTCCATGTAGGATTCAGTACTTGCCTTTTCCTCCTTCTTTCCTAAGTCTTCTCTAAGTTTCCTCATATGTACTGGAAATACCAGTGTGCATTCAATCCCTTCAGGACACTGCTGCTTTTTTTAATGTATGATGATAAAGCCTTGCTATATTCAGACATAGCTTTGCTGATGTTGTGAGAGATTTCGGTTTCTACAACACAGAGACTCTTTCCAGTACTCCTTTGCCTCACTGTTTGTCTCTTTCCAAACCTCCCATGAAAAGAAAATTTTGGTTCTATGTTTTGCTACTTAGTTTTTCCTTCTTTTCTTTAATTATAATTCAATCTAATTACAACAGAACACTGGAAATCAAGACAACATCATTGATCTGATGAATATGCCAGCAGTGTGAAAAAAATGAATGCTTTAGTATTTTCTTCCAAATACCAGGTCTGGGCATTTTTCGTATGAAAGGCAGTCTATACAAATGAGGATTGTGGAGCTGGTAAAATACATGACAATAACTATATTTCAAACCACTACAGTTCACTAGACAATACTAAAAACACTTTAGAGACATGAATTTCTTGCTCAGAGTAGCTTATCTGTGTTATGTGTTTAGTTTTACTGAACGGTGTTATATTCTTGTATATACACTCCTGGTATAGTTGTTCAACTGGGGTAAATCAGTGTAATATTATTACTTCAAGTGTTCTCATTCAAGGCTCAGGTTTGTTTTGCATTTTTTACATGAGAAACAAAGAGAAACCCATGAGTAGTTTAAGAACTTGTTTATAAAAGATATTACAAAGAGATAATGTTTACAGCTGTGAAACTGATGGTTTTGAATAGATACACCATGCTAATTTTTAAAACACACTGCTTTCATCTGTAATTTCCAAGGCACCAACATTTTCCTCCCTCTATGCTGTACACTTCTAAGGGCAGGCTTCACAGAGATCTTCAGACAGAGGAACACAGATGAAACAGTGGCTGCCACTGCACTCATACCAGCTACAATGCAGAGCCCAAGCAGCTTGGGAAGGAAAGCACTAGCCCCTGCATCCTGCTGCTCCTCCTGCCTGCTGATCATCCCTCTGTCCACTTTGTATCAGCTGGAGCACTGTCATATGACATCTCTCCCCTCTTCCCATACACATGTATGTTCTGCCTTCTTCTTTAAAGGAGTGAGCAAATGTAATTATTTCAGGTTTCCAATAGATCTATGGGCAAAATGAGGGTACATTTGAGGCTGGAAGCCTAATTCCAGTATACTGCTGACACTTTCCCTGTTTTTTTCCCCTTTTCTTCACAATGATCTTTCGGAGTCATTTACAAAGCTGGGCATCATCCTACTAAGCAATTGTGCACTTACCTCATGATGATCTCATCTGCCCCATCTTCCTCCAAGCTGTAGGGGTTGAGAACATCTGAAACATCAAAAGCCGTGTAATAGTCAAGTATGCAGCATCCATGGCTTCCATTTTGTCAGCTAAGTGAGGCAAAGAGATCAGTTTAATGCAATTAGTTCTTGAAAAAGCCACTTTGGCTGCTTCTCATCATCCTGTTATTTTCTAGGTGCTCATATATGTATTGATTAGTAATTTCCTCTCCAGTGATGCATTTTAAATTTACACTGACCAATCTTTTCTCTGCTTTACTTTTTTAAAGAGAGTTACTAATTTCATTTTCTTCAGCACTCTGAAGACCATCCCAATCAATTGTCATATATTAAAGATCATGAAATCATGGAATTTAAAACCATCACCCCTTGCCCTGTCACAACAGGTCCTGCTAAAAAGATTGTCCCCATCTTTACAAGCCCCCTTTAAGTACTGAAAAGCCACAATAAGGTCTCCCCAGAGACTTCTGTTCTCCAGGCTGAACAACCTCAACTCTCTTGTACTTTCTTCATAGGAGAGGTGTTCCAGCCCTCTGATCATCTCCATAGACCTCTTCTGGACTTGCTTAAACAGGTCTGTGTCCTTCTTGTACTGAGGGCTCCAGTACTGGACACAAGGCTCCTGGTGAGGTCTCACCAAACCAGAGTAGAGGGGGAGAATCACCTCCCTTGACCTGCTGGCCACTCTTATTTTGATGCAGCCCAGGATATGGTTGGCCTTCTGGGCTGTGAGACCACATTGCCGGCTCATGTCCAGCTTTTCCTTCACCAGCACCCCCAAGTCCCTCTCCACAGGACTGCTTTCAGTCCCAACATCTCCTAGGCTGTATTGATATCAAGGATTGTCCTTATGCAGGTGCAGGACTTTCCACTTGGCCTTGTTGAATGTTGCGAGGTTGTTGTAGGCCCACCTCTCAAGACTGTCAAGGTCCCTCTGAATGGCATCCCTTCCCTCCAGAGTGTTGATCACACCACATGGCTTGGTGTCATCCTTAAACTTGACGAGGATGCATTCAATCCCATTGCCCATGTCATTAATGAAGATGTTAAACAGCACTGGTCCCAATAGGGATCCCTGAGGGACACCACTTTTCACTGATCTCCGCCTAGACATCAAGCCATTGAACACTACCCTCTGAATGTGATTATCCAGCCAATTCCTCATCCACTGAACTGCAGTGTTTATAAAAACAATAGAATTGCCTACATGGCCTTACTTACCCAAGCATTGCCAGTCTCTTGTCTTTACCTGATTCATATCTTCCATTCAGTAAAGTGCATTGAACTATAATAAAGGCACAAACACTGCTGGACAGTGTTGGTTGCTCAGGTATGTTGTTTTTCTGGTGTTCATGAGAGAGGAATATGGGTATTTCCCCTGCTCATAGATACTTCCCATTTGAATAGTCAAAATATGTAGACATACCAAGTTACTTCTGAAAATTGCATGAACTTTTACTGAAGTATAAAACACCAATAAATGGTATGATTCATAAATCACTTTTTCCCCCCAAATTCCAGTATTCTATTTTCATCCTATATTCTCCTGAAAGCAATATCAAGTCATAAACCATGAAGCAGAGCAGCTGAGCAGCAATAAGTATTGCAAGTGGAGTGTCAAAAATCTGCTGAATTAAAGTGGAAAGAGGCCAAACTAGAAAAATACAGTCTCCCCTTTCTGTAGACCAATCATGGTCCAATAATATTAAGTCTCAAATCCTCCCTAATACACTGAAGTTCCTTCTCTTTGTATTGCCCTTCTCTTTTTGACACTCGATCCATTCAAGCAATTGCCACTGAACTCTGCAATAGGAATTTAGGCAAAATAAGGCTTGTATCAGAGCTCTCTCTAGTGGTGACTGTTCTACCTCATTATCTATTATTCATCCTAGCTAAATACAAGGAGGAGTGAGTACCTCTCGAAGGGTACACCAGTAAACTCCTCCTTTTGTGACACCCATTAGAGAAATTTTAGGCTGAAGGAAGTGTGTTAGGATGAGAACACAAGAGTGTGAAGAGAAGGGTGATGGATTCTTAGATGAGTTGGGACCTTGGCCTTTGGGCAGATATGCGGTAGGGATGTAATCATCCTGTCACCAGCTAGTTAAACTAACCAAAAGGCAGGACAGACAAGATCTAGTGAGGGGTTCACCATCTCTCTACTCTGCTTAAGACTGCTGTTTCCAACAGCAGCACTGACAGATGAGAAGGTCTGATGGGGCCTTAGCTGGCTTAGGGCAAAGGGTGGCCATTTATTTTAACCTATTATGCTGTTACTTTTACTTTACAACATCCCACTTTGCATTGAAAAGGCTGAGGGGTCAGCCAGTTTTTTATTCTACTGGCTGTGTTTTGTTGGCTGTCACAGGAGAGGAGGACTGGATAGGGAGGTTGTAATACAAACTTCAACATAAATTTTGTCAAGGTTGGTTGGTCTATCAGTACCCCAATACAAATAACTGAAGCTCTATAATTTTTCTTTTTCAATCTGTTTCCAAATGACAACAAGCTGCTTTGAAGGAAAAGAGAGGCTGGGAAGTATGTCAGATTGTGTAGAACTTCACTAGAGTAAGTTCTGCCTATGGAGAAGGCAGAGAAAGGCAGTCTGATGACTCCACTTAACAGTGTATTTTTGCCCTCTTTCGTGGGGGAGACATTCATCATGTGGGAGGATGAACAGCCTTCTGTCCCTTTATCTAGTGTCACTCAACAGAAATGAACACCTTTTTGAGTCTTTGAAGAAATGTCCACAGAAGACGCACAGATAATTATTTACTGGGAGACTGGAGATAAAAAGGCACTGCAAAGCATAGAAGAAGCATCTGTGACTCACTTTAGCAATTAGTCTGTTACCAAAGCGGCCAGAAAAAAGCAAGTCCTTAACAAACATTACTGACAGTATAGCCCATGCTCCAGTAAGATTGCAGGGTAGGAACTGCCATGGATAAGAACACACAGTCGTGAAGAAGGGTAAAAGTAATACACAGTTAATAGAGGAGTCAACTCAGTTTTCCTTTCACAGTTAGAAACATCATAGAAGTGGTTGTGAAGAGGCATGGAAATACAGTAGTCTGCACAGAAGCCCAGGGAAATAGTTCCTTTGTATGAGAGTGTATCAAACTTAACAGAAGTGACTTATTCATCTTTGAGAATGAGGCGGATACAAGAATGCTGAGTGTTCTCTAAATATCAAGGAACAGACAATTAACTCTTGGAGTTTCAAACACAAAATAAAAATTAGAAAAACCCCCTAGCTCTCCACCTGCAAAATGACATAGTCATTGGACCTCAAACTAAAAGCTGCATTTTTTTAGTTTATTAGAGGATTAACTTATCAGAGAACCTGATAATTCTGAAATTATAATGCTAGAGTAATAGGCAACTGCAAGGATAACAGCAAATTGAATGAAGCAGGGATAGATAAGGGATTCAGTCTCAACTGAGGCTGCATCATCTACCTGAAGTTACACAAACATTATGTGGAAAAAGACTCGTGGTATTGGCAGACACCCAAATTGAACATAAGCCAGCAGTATATCTGTGTGGCAAGAAAGGCCAATAGTATTCTGGGTTGCATGAAGAAGAATGCTGCCAGCAGGTCGAAGGAGATGATCCTTCACCTCTATTCAACACTGGTGACACCACACCTGGGGTACTGTGACTAGTTCTGGGCTCTTCAGTACAGAAGAGACATGGACATAGTAGAGACAGTTCAGCAAAGGGCTACTAAGGTGATTAAGGAATTGGATCACCTCTTCTATGAGGAAATGCTGATAGAATCTATACTGTTCAGCCTGGAAAAGAAAAGGCTCAGGGACGTCTTGTCAATGTATATAAATACCTGAAGAGAGTGTGCATGAAGTACAGAGCCAAACTATTTTTCACTGGTAACCAGTGACAGGACAAGAGGCAATGGTACAAACTGAGACACAGGAGGTTCCCTTTAAACATTAGGAAGCACTTTTTAACTTTGAGAGTAACCAAGCACTGACACAAGTTACCCGAGGAGGTTGTGGAGTCTCCCACCTTGGAGAGATTCAAAAGCCATCCTGGGCAGTCTGCTCTGGGTGAGCTTGCTTGAGCGGGGTGATTGAACAAGATGATTGCCAGAGGTCCCTTCCAACCTCAATCATTCTGTGTTTCTGTGACTGTGTAAGACAAACACAACCATTAATTTGAAAGCAGAGCTGACAGTCATGCAGATCTCCTGAAATCAGTTGTGATGATCAGAGTACATACAGTCGATCAGAGAGAATTATGGGACATGAGTTCTGAGAGCTTGTTCTCCACCTTTTCTGACTCCAAAAATACTGAAATAATAAATATGAGCATCATCAGAAATTGGGGCTAAGATTAAATTAAAAAATTCAGATTACCAAACTAAAATTATATCAGGGAATCAGTGTTCATCTTTCATTGACCAATAATGTGAAGAGTCAGCTTTATTTAAGACTCTTTTCTTCTTTATTTAAGACTCTTTTCTAACCACAACAATATTCCAACCCGGTCAGAAAGGATGCAAAGGATGAAGGCAGGTGTCTTTCACACAAATATCCTTTGGAAAGATTAATTGTTGTTTTGAAACTTTCATTTAAAAAGAGACACGATGGGAAAACCTCAGTCCCATAGTAGCTGGTAACAAAATACAGCAGTTGTGGTGACTGCTTTGTCCTTCGTCCCTCAATCCCACTGCTAGTGAGTTCTACTGTCCATAATAGTACTGTCATCTGATACAGCACCACAGAATCTTTCCACAGTCTAACATCAAAGTTATGGTAATACAAATTCAAGGCCTGTTTCAACTAGTTACTCTTTAGCACAGAAGAGGCTATTGAGCAGTATAATTTTATACTGATATCATGAAACAATTGATACAACAACACAGATGTCTCTACAGAAAAAAATAGATATTGAAGTGGAACATGTCCTCCCCAAAAATATAAAGCAATTTTTTTTCTGTTCAGTTTAATAGGATTTATATTCAAAATGTGGGATTTAATTTCCTCTTTGCATTTTTTTTCCTTTTTCTATTTTTTTTTTTTTTTTAACATAGCCATCATCTCTTGCTGCCCTATCAAGTGATCTGGCAAGCATCTTTTATATCTTCCTCTACGCAGTTTATCCAGGAGAAATAGGGAACAGTACATAGTTTGTTAACCCATTAGAGGGGATGTCACTTCTACCATAAGAACAATGGTCTCCTTCACTGGATGGAGAAGTTCTACTTGCCAGGCAGACCAAGAGAGAAGCTACTTTTTGGCTGCTACGTACTTTAATACTTTCTCCTGGATGGAAATGCCTATGGTGAGCTTCACACTGTTCAGATTGAGGTAGCTGAGCTGCTAGTCTGTGATACTAATCAGCAAGGTGGTTTCCCACTTTAAACTCATGAACTTATGTAAGAAGAGAAAGCCTAATGTGTGGACATACCCAGTGATTGGTGACTGAAGGCTTTCTAGAGCTGCATTGCCAGAGAACGATATATCTTCCCCATGGCAGATGATAGAATTTCCCTATCCATAGGTCTACATAGGGGACTGTGGGCTGGCGGAGAGGGGGGTGGATTTTGTCCTTCAGGTCACTGCTATGAATATTCTTACGGCCAGGTTCTCAGTGTGGAAAAATGCATGAATGTTCTTGGGTGCAAAATATGCAATAAGGAACAGAGTGTTTCCCAGCAAAAACCTAAAGTGTCGCAAAAGCAATTGCCATTGTCAAATTCCAATCTCTGTGCAACAACACCAAGTATTTCATTGAAAACAGTGTTCTCTTGGCTTATATTTATGGCCACTGAACAGGCTTTTAATGCTGCCTTTAAAAGACATACTGTCATTGGCTGCAAAGTTACAAACACCTTCTTTTCATCTATTTTTTTTCAGATCAATTTGGGATGATCAGTCAGCAATAAATTGAGTGTCTCTAAACCAATCTTATTTCTTCTGTTTTAAAGATCCCTTTCCACTCCTCTTCTTAAGCAGTGACACCAGCCATTTTAATCTAGCCATTCTAAATAATTTGATTCATATAGGTAATAGAAAATCCCTAGAAATTCACCAGTACTTGGATCTTAATTACCAGTAAAGCCATTGTGTGAATTAGATTGCAATATATTATGCTTTTATGTAGCCCCTTTCACACATAAGGTGCAGTGGCAGTCAGCTGTTTATGATGAACTGAACAATGTCTGGTAATAAAGCTTCGTCACTCCACTAATTTGAAGGGTCCTAAGAGTGATGGACTTTTTGTCAAGGTGGCTTTACACCAGGATTCTGCAATCTAGAAGGCAGGTTTCTGTAAGGCAATATTTCATTTTGCAAGTCTCGTTACTTGCACTTTTCATGCTTGGCAAAGTAAGGAGTAACACGCTGAGTCAAAGCTGTGCTCTCTACAGCCCACTGTACATCCAGACTGATAGGACAGCCTTAAAGAAACACAGAGTTATTAAAACTAATAAGTATTTTTGCTTCTATCTGACAGGGAAATCAAATACGCACATTGGAGGCTTTCACTGGGTATTGGCTAAACAGCATATACTTTATATAACTTGGTTTACTCAAACTTAATCTCTGTATGCAATGATAATGAAGAAATTCTAAGTAAACTTTTCTTTTATTTCATGAAATAAAAATGTACTGCCAATTTTTAATAAGTCTCCATTACTGATAGGAAAAACCAGTAGTCAAAGTTTACATAAATTTCAGTGAACTTTATTTTTTTTAATGGAATAGAAGACACAGTTGTCTATGCAACACACTTATCTACATGTTTTTTAAGCTGCAAATTATTCCGTCTTGATATGTTTCTGTCAAAGAATAATTTTCTGTAGGCAAAGAATACATTACTATATAGCATGCTAGTAGGATATCACAATTTAGCCTTATAAAGTAGCAATCTCTTCCATTTGTCTTGTACAGGGCAATCTTTTACATACAACACACAATGACTCCATTCTTGAATTCCAGGAAGAAAGCAAAAACCATTCAAACCAACTGGATACTGTCGGTGCTCTTTCAAGACTCAGCTATAATTTTTCATCTTTTTTGCCTATGTTTTTACACAGGCCATTTCTCACTTTCAAGTTTTACTCATGTTGATCAGCTCGCTCATAAACCGTGCTTTCTTGTGACGTCTGCAACAGATGTAAACCTCAGAGATATATTTTCCATATTAAGTGTCCCTTGGATAGAAAAACAACACAGTGGGATTTCCAAACGAGCTCCGTTTCAAATTGCTCCTACTTTAACTACATATAATTGGAAGTGATGTGGTCCAGCTTTTCTAGGGGTATGTAATAAATGCTCTTTAGGGAGCCAGGCTGGTTGCAGAGACGCAACTGTAACAGTAAAAAGACAAAGACAGAAGTTGAAGAGCAATTACTGTGCTTGATGTGGGGTGTAAGCCAAGAAGTTGAACCACCAAGAACTTGCTTTGCATACAAGGATGCAAAATACTTGGAAAAATCTGTCCATACTTTCCATACAGTTGTTTGTATTGTTACTTACTACATCAGAATTTCTATTACAGTCTTTGTTAGCATAACTGTCTGCACAAATCCCTAAACATAACTTCTGTTTCATCTTGTTTGCTCTTTTCCTTTTGCTATTATGGTTTTTTTCTTCATGAATGCACTGCTTAATTATTCCATCCTCAAATGATTTCTTCACAGCATGTTTTTTTTAAAAAAACCCCTCTCTCCACCAGTCCTCAATTCTTAATTTCCTTAATTATTTTCATTAGTCGCTTCTGCGCTGTTATTTTCCCTTTTATCTTTTCCATGCGAATCTATTGTGTTTACTCAATACAAGCAACTTACATGTTATGTTTGTCTTCTTGCTTTCCAATCCACTGTCTGTGAGCATGGTGGAGCACACTTCTACAACACCAGGTCAGGAGGCTGGATATCTTTGTGACTCCACAACACCCAGCTTTCTGGGCTGCACTCACATGTTCTTGTCTCATGTTGAGCTTTTTTGCCAACCAGCACCCCAAGTCTTTCACCTCAAGATTACTCTCTATCCATACTCATTCCAGCCTATGTTTATGCTTGGAGTTGCTCTGATGCTGGTGCAGGACCTTGTGCTTGGCCCCGTTGAACTTCATGAGGTTGGCATGGGCCCACATCTCAAGCCTGTCCAGGTCCCTCTGGAGGGCAGCCCTTCCCTCCAGCATGTTGACCTCACCACACAGCATGGTGTTGTCCACAAACTTGCTGGGGGTGCACTTGATCCCACTGTCCATGTCACTGACAATGATGTTAAACAGCACCAGTCCCAATACCGATCCTTGAGGAACGCTATTCATCACTGGTCTCCAGTAACAAACACCACTCTTCACTGGTCTCAACATTATATGTTGATCATTATAAACACATCTGGTCTTTAAGACAACGTAATAAGAAATTCCATTGTCATTTGCTGCAATTTGGCTGTAAGTCTCTGCAAGCATGATAGCAGTCTCCAACAGTTTGGCATAATGGTGCACGAGGGAGACAAATATACTCCGGTCTTCGTAAGTCAATTGATATATGCTATGCAGAAGAGGAAGAAAAGAAGGTAGGAGAGTGAAGTCAATTTTCATGACTTTTATGACAATAGAGGGAGTGTTTTTCCCCCCCAGTGATGGGAAAATAAAAATACAATATTAGAAAAGTAAACACATTTCTGGGTCTGACCTACAGTGAGACAGCCCTCCACACAACAGAAAATCCCTGGGCATTCCTGTAGGGAATAAAGCTGAAGCTAAAAGGAAGAAATTACAGATGTATAATTTTTCATTTCTCACCACATTTGTTACGTACTGTTTTTCTTTAAATCAAACTTTAATTGGAAGCAACAGATCATGTAATAAGGAGCCTCTACAGACCTTTGAAGTTAACAACCACAATTTAACAGCCCAGTCTCGCCTGAGCCAAAGACCCTCCTTTCTGCAACCCCCTAATCCTTCAGGAAGAATTTCCAGCTTTTTCAGCTGGACCCTCTCACTTCTTCTGTGCTGGGATGGGCTGTTTCTTCCATCCTCCACTTTGTCTGTGTTTTGTTGTTTGTCTCCATGTCCAGTCTTACCTGCTGCTCATTTCTCAATTATTGCTATATTTCAAAGAGCTCTCTGCCATCCTTCGCCCTTTTGCTTTTTTGTTTGCTCAGCTTTCAGTTTTCACAAGCACACTCAGTGCTGCACTTTGCCCTATCAACATTTCCTGAAGGTAGAGAAGACAATTACACCCACATTCCTTTTGGCAGTGTAGGTATCTCACAGCAACTTGTCTCTCACGCTACCCTTGATGAGTGCTGCCTTCCTTTCCCTTAATCAGTTCTTCTCTGTAATTATTTCTCTCCTTAATCAGTTGTCTGATTACTATTCCCTCTCTACCAACCATGATTGTTCCTATCATCTGACATTGACAGTCAGCCCTATCTTGCTCATACGAGGAGCTTCCACTTTTTGACAACCGCATCCTGCCGCTAAAATATGTATCAACCCGAGTATCTCACCCCAAGAGCCAGTATGGATTTGGACAGAGAAGGGGGGGACCTGCTGGACCACTTCCACTGAGAACATCATCACCTCTGCTCTTCTGCTGGGTGGGTGCGAAGTGTTGCTGAGGAAAGGCAAGAAAGGAAAATTCCCCTTTGAAGTGCACCTTTTTATGCCTGATGCTTCACTTAATGAGGAGATGAAAATGTATCTTTAGCCAATACCTGCACACTTGAATACAAAAGTGATCAGGCAGACTGAGTCTGATTAAATTTTATATATATTTTTTATAATATTTTTCAGTGACAGAAAAACCCCACACTTTTCATTTTTATTAGTATAACAATATGATACCATTTAGGCTAAGATTTTCAAGAACCAGTAATTCTAGATCTTTGACATGATCCCATGGGGATCTTCTTATATTCCTTTGCAACTGTGTTTTCCTATTAGATATCCAACTGGATACCTAGTTTGCAGAGAACAGGTGCTCACCAGTTTAAGATGGGACCTTCTGCAATGCCTCCTTTTGTTCAAAAAATCACCTCTTGGTTCTGAGAACGGCCTCTATCTGCAGTTTAATTTCCTTTAAGAACATTCATGCTATGAGTGTGAAAACCCTTAAGGAAAAAAAATTCTGTGTGATGTCCAAAGCACTGACAACGTGGTGGTGGGTGGCACATGGTTAGACGCTGTAGCTTCTGCTGGGTTTCACAGGCAACAATTTCACCCTTCACACAGAGCTTTCCCATTTTTTTCTTAAGTTTTTCTCCCCGTTGAGACTGAAACAATTATCTCTCGAAGCAATGACAATCTTTAGCCATTTCTAAAAAAATAGATAAATGCTTTTTTTTTCTTTCTTGGTTACTTGCCTACTCTACGTGCATACCAATACCATGAAAAAAAAAAAAAAAAAAAGAACAGCTACTACTTTCATCCTCAGTTTTCCCTCATGACAAAGGAATGATTTTTAAATATTACATTGGAAATATATGGAGCTCAGGGGGCTAAGTAGAACCCAGGGAATTCAAATACTTACATTCAGATATTTGGGCTGCTTTTTTTCCTCCTCTCTCCACAGCGCACGTACTTATACTTCTAAAGCCATACTTGGGGATTCCAATAAAATACCCTGAGTTTAGAGAGAACAATTCACTTATACCGACAGATACTAATTTGTGGTGAAAATCTGTCAACATCAAGCCAGATTTATTAGATGCCAAAATCTGGCTTTGCAGGTTTTCAGTAGCGCAGAAAGGTAAAACTGGCTCCCAAGGCTCTTGTCTGGATTAACAGCTAATGTTTACTAAGAATTAAGAAAAACGGAAAATATTGTCATACTACAAGAAATGAGTGTCATGGGTTAGGGTCAGGGCAGCCCCTTAGACCTTTTTTTGTTGTTATTAACAGGAGCTGTGCCTCAAGTAACCTTCACATTGCATGAAGCACGTAGCCCGTTCGGTTCACCTGTCCTTAACATAATAGGAGAGTAGACAAAGTGAAGCATTGCAGCACTGACATAACTTACCATGATGGAATGCTTCAAAAGATGTTCAAAACATTTTTAAACAATTAGTCATCCTTCCTTATTCAAGCAGCAACCATCCAATCAAAGGAAAAATGCAAGCCATGAACAAAAGCAGTAAGAGAGTGAGGAGGTAAAGGTCACGCAACAGGGATCACTGGTTGTTCGAATTATTTTCAGGTAGTTTGGCAGATCTCCAGGGGTGTGATTCAACTCTGTACAGGTTACAGAGTAAAATCCATTTTGGATTCTAACAGAACAATTTCACAGCATGATCTTCCAAACTAAAAAAAAAAAAAAAAGGAAAAAGAAAAAAGAAAAACAAAAGGCAAAGCCCTTGAAACAGTTTGATTGTTCATTTTGTAGAGATTTCTTGAGCATATAGAAATTTTCTTCTTCATTCCTTGAAAACAAACAAAGAGAAACAGCAGTAGAAGATTAGATCTGGGATTAATTGGGCAAGTGGGGAACTCGGCTTTCCACTTAAACTCTTTGCTTTCTGATAGAATTATACTCTTGAGTTTGCATGGCAAATTTTTGGTAGCTGAAGGGCTGCAGAGGTGGCTTGTGTGAGAAGCTGCTAGAAGCTTTCCCTATGTCCAATAGAGCCAATGCCAGCTGGCTCCAAAACGGACCCACCCTCCAGAAATCAAAACTGCCTGTGCCTTTCACTTCTATGCCTCAGATCCCATCTTCCAAGGTGCAGGTCTTGGCTCAGCTGACAAATATTCCTGTGCTTTGTTGATACTCCCTGGTCAATATGCTCCAAAAAGAATGATCTGAGAACCAGTTGGTGAACATAGCTGGACAAATTCCCCTGCTGCCTCAGTGCCAACAAGCTCCTCTCAAGCCTTCCAGCAGATGAGGCTGTAACCTCAGCTGGGTTTACTCTCTGTCCCCAGCTCGCTCAGGAAGACTGGTGCTTATCTTCCTCTTTGAAAAGGAGGCAGAATTAGACTCTTCAGGATCTTGCCTTTTTTCATTGTTCGGTATTGAACCTGACAGCAAGCAAAAGTTTCTGTTAATTTGAGTAAGACTTAAATGCCAGGCTCTGCTCCTGGAGAGGCAGCTGCCGTGAATATCCATTGATTGATGGAGAGATCATGTTCACACAACGGGCATCTGAACCCCACAGGGGCATGTTTTGCATTGAAGGTCACTCCAGCTATATTCTTTACCTGGGTTCTCTGTCCCATCCTTTCTCAAGCCCTATTTCTTCATCTTTCTTCATCAGAGGTTCTCCCCTTTGCCCCAAGAGCTCTGGAAGCCATCTTCCCTCAGGTCACAAGCCTGTGTAGCTGTCTCGAGGATTTCTTGATAATAATCCTTCTCACAGGACCCTTCTTCCTTCCCGAAGCTCCAGGGGGGAATGGGATGTGTCTGGGAAGGGGAACTTCACTTTGCCCTTCTGAGTAACTGTTGTTACTAGAAGCCATCTCCCATGGAGATGCTGGCAGGTTCAGGAATCCTCACCTCTGCCTCATGCTGGTTCTCATCATGCAAGCGTAAGAACAGCAGGAGCAGGCTCTGCTGCACATGTTCCTCCAGTAGCTTCTTTCTATCTTCTGAAAAAAAAACCCCATCATGTCTTGGAAGAGGTGCATGGAGAGCAGCTGCATACAGTTGGTGTCCTGGTGGAAAGGAAGAGGGCAAGACCTCAGCACCACCTCCTCCAGCCCCACCTGGGATCTTGTTAGCTGAACCAGGATCTTGTTAGCTGAGTGATCGCTCTGGCCCTGTAGTCCATCACTGCAGTAAAAAATATCTTTGTCCATTGGGGCTGAACTTTCCCCAGCTGATGGGTGACATGGTCTCTTTCAGCCTTTTTAAGCTACTCCTCTCCTCTGTTCAAGACAGCTTTAGTTCGGTGAGTGTGGTTCAGGATATATTTGTGTAGTTGATCTCTTTTCAGCTGATTTGTAGCTGCAGGTGCCTGCTTAAGATAGGTATTAAGCACACTGAGTAGTATTGCCACATACATTAAATCAGTGGCAGGCAGTCACAGCAATGGGTGGTGTCTGTCAACAGAGTAAATGATCAGGAAGGTGAAGGGTAATGCTATTATGCCCTATTATTAGCTGGTTAAAACCTTTGTAATCCTGCAAAGAATTTTATCCTGTAGAAGCACATTGGTTACAAATGAAAGGCCAAATCTTCCTTATCCTTTCGTACTGCAAGGAGAAATAAATTTATAGTAACTTCAAGTAAATATTTCCAAACTTAAAGTCAGAGAAATACAAGAAAATACAGCAAAGCACTTAAGTGCTTTTTAAAGCACAAGCTTAAATCCTGATTTTTAAAGACATTCTTAAAACTTCAATGTACTTTAACTGCGAGCTTGATATTTAGCACATTTAACTACAGCATTGCTGAAATATCATGTTTGTAAATGCGTTTTTTAAGTCATTCACTGTTTCCCAGGAAGAGGGAATCATCAGAGAAACAGTTCTGAAACAAAAAGAAGAGGATGTAGTCCTGTCAGAAAAAGAAAGATGGGCAACCAGTGGCTTTGGAGTATCATCAAAATAAACTGAGAAACCTACTAGCTGGTGGATACTTTTAAAGGTCAACCTTACAGCTACTTTGCCAGAAACTCTGATTATCAGAAGGGTTAGGATAAAAAGCTTTTTTGTACTCACTAAACGTGTCATAGAAACAAAACATCCTCGTGACACCTAATGGGTTTAACCTTCTGCATTTTGACATTGTTTCACACTTCTTCCAAGATTATCATGTAACACTATTGTCTTCTAATACGGAGTTGTTTTGAACATTTACTGCTCAATGACAACTGCAACAGTTTCCTATCAAAGGAGAAGCAGAGTAACTAATAACCTATAATGCTTTTATCTCGTGTTAAGTGTGGTATTTACAGGGGAAACGTTTCATTAAATGTATTTAGTTTGCAGATTACTTGCTCTCTCAGTCCACAAACAGTAGTCTTCTCAAAGACACAGAGTTTGGCAGGTAGGATACAGGTTTCAGGTGGTACATTTTTACCCACTTATGATTTTAATAAGGTTTTCAAAAGCTAGGTTTTTGACTCCTTTTGTTAATGAATCACAACATCTCTGAAGTCTGGGTGATCATGCAATAGTAATGACCACTGAGGCGTAACATTGTCAAACATTCTGCTTAATGTTATTAATTTTTAATACCAGCCCCTCCTGTGTTTGTCTCCTGGCCTAATGATTGTGTCTTTTAATCTCCAGGCTAGATTCAGCCCTACCTGATTGCCTGAGAGTCAGTATCTTGAGCATAAATGTCTTCCTGCCATGTTACCTTTACCCAAGCACGTTCTTCTCTTTCCTGGCCACTCTCCATGGCTGTCACGACCCTAGGGGAAACCCTCTTAGCATTGCCCCATGAAAGGGTATGTGTCACCATAGGATGTGTGTCACAGCACAAAGCCAGTGCAAACTGGGTGCTCACAGGTTAGCCCTTCCCAGAGAGGCCACCCACATTTTTGATCCAAAGGGAGCAAAGGATCTTCTCTTCCTTTTGGCTAAGATATTATTTTAGGCTCTTTGTTCTAAAACTGTCATGGTTAGGCACGCAATGTGCATGTGAACAGTGTGTGCTAATAAGTGCAAGTCTCTGAAGTGGCTATCTAGGCCTTGCAGTAAAAAGTGCCTTGCACAGTATTGCATGCCTGAAAGAATCTAAACTAGGGTTAACAAGAGAACTGAATTTTAATTTATATGTATAACAAAGATCATGCTTAAAAAAACCAAACCAAACAAACAAACAAGCAAAAGAAAACAACAACGAAAGAAGTTAAACAGCTTTGGAACAAAAATAGATATGTACTTTTTTTTTTCATTCTTAAATAGCTGCAGTGCCATGGGTAGTATATTTG
The DNA here is from genome assembly GCA_024336885.1 of Actenoides hombroni. NCBI lineage: Eukaryota > Metazoa > Chordata > Aves > Coraciiformes > Alcedinidae > Actenoides > Actenoides hombroni. Next base: position 96,784,593 of record WUAM01000287.1, read on the forward strand.
AATAATAAAAGTAAGTGAAGCATAAGATTAATAATTTTCCACCAACCTCCATATTCATTTACATTTTTTTTTCCCTTGCAGACAGGTAAAGCTTTGTGTCAATTTTCATTTTTCTTAAACTATTCCAGTTTTTCCGATCCAACATAAGAAAGAGTGAACAAGAGTGTATTAACAACCCAGAAAGTCTCCAATGCCCTGTTAAGTGGCCCTGTTAAGCCCTGTTCAGGATTCAGGTGGAGGCTGCATGTGCACATAGGTGTAAATTTTCACAACATGACTCTCACACAGAAAATAAATTATTGAAAACCAGCTGCATAAAATGCAGAAATTGAGTACATTTTCAGACATACTCATATCAACAATAAACAATATATTCTGAGTTGCAAAGCTTTCTCCCTAAACTGTCAGAAACTCATTGTATAGGATCCAGCTACCAAACATCTAACTCTTTTAACAGAAAAAAAATTAATTTTTCCACTTAATTTTTACATACAGCTTAGAAAACAGGCACATGTGACATAACATCCAGAAATTCTTCATCTAGTGTTCAGTTGTTCTCATTTTTTTTCTATCCAGACTTATAATTCTCTAATATGACATGCTCAAAATGATGTCAGAGTCAGTGACCTTTACTTTCCAAATCATACAATCATAGAATCATTTTGATTGGAAGACACCGTTAAGATCAAGTCCACTGACAAGTAACCACGAAACCATGTCCCTCAGCACCACATCTACACATCTTTTAAATATGTCCAGGGATGGTGAGTCCACCACTTCCCTGGGCAGCCTGTTCCAGTGCTTGACAACCCTTTCAGTGAAGAGATTTTTCTTATTGTCCAACCTTAACCTCCCCTGGTGCAGTTTGAGGTCATCTCCTTTTGTCCTGTCACTTCTTATTTGGGAGAAGAGACCAACCCCCACATCCCCACGAGCTCCTCTCAGAGAGTTGTAGAAAGCAGTAAGATCTCCCCTCAGCCTCCTTTTCTGCAGGTGAAACAACACAAGTTCCCTCAGCCACTCCTCATAAAACTTGTACTCTAGACACCTCACCAGCTTTGTTGCTTTTCTTTGGACGTACTCCAGCACCTCATGTCCTAGAAATGTTTCTACCCAACAAATGCTCAGGAAGGACGTTTGTTATGCTATGTGAAAAACAGGTGCATACAAAGGACAATGCATTGTATCTTTATTTATCACAATTGCTTTTTTTTATGTCTATATTTGGTTGATTCAACATGGACTTCCATGGTGGATCAAGGTGAAAAGGCAAGAAAGAGCAGGAGAAAGATAAAGCAGACAATAGTGAAACAGCATTATTTAGCAAGCCCCTCTGTTAGTTTCTTGATCTTTAGATTAGGGTTCTTTAGGTTATAGTCTGTACAGTCCTTATAGGCTTTTGATATTAAAAAAAAAAAAAATTTAAAATTTTTTTTAAAAGGTTAAAAAGTTATAAAAAGCAAGGAAGATGATGATGACTTGATAGAGCTTTTATTGTAAAATAACATGAGCACGGCAAAAAAATGTTACAATTGTCAAGAGATAACAGAGCAGTTCATTAGATTCCGTGGCTTTCTCATTCTTGTTCCAAGGACAAAGTTTTATCGATGTCAGTTTAGGTAGGTACACTTTGCTAATCAACACGGAACTAGGGATTCTTAAATACAGATCCAAATTTATCACCAATCAAGTTGTTCTGCCAGTGGAATCATAGGACTGCTAATGTTAGTTCAGCCAAATCGTTCTAATTAAAATTCAGACATTTAAAGAAGTCACTTAATCATCAAAGACTGCCAGTTCATTTCAAAACCACCTTGCTCCAGTGATAGTCATAGCCAAGGTTTATAACCTGCACAATCCAGAAGACTACCTCACATTCAAGTGAGAATGTGATATGCATGTAATAACTCTGACACTCACCTCATTTCTCTGGAATACCACAAGCAGTTTAAGATCTTAAGCCACTTCCCTCAGAAGCTCAGGAAGTGGTAAAATTTCTACCTTGCAAGCCAATTCGAAGATCATTTTTTTCATTTTCCCTAAGTAGATATCAATTTTCTTGACCATAAAATCTAAGATTTTTCAGATGAAACTCTTGGAAACACTCACCAAGTTTTGATAATCAGCAAGAGATAAAATTAAATGAAACCATATGAAAGCAGCTGCATACACCTGGGTACAGTACTGGGACAGAGTGATGAGAACTGTATCACATACAGACCTGTTCCTCCAAAAATGCCCAGTCAAGTGATGATTAGGCCTTGGGATCTCACAGTGCATTGAAAGATTCCCCTTAAAGACTTCTTTTTCACATTGATTTTTCAGTTTGCAGTTTTAAAGGAAACAGCTACTTTAATATGAATGCACGTCCTAGGAGCTCCTGCACAAACTCAAACACAAAAAGGAAGCTATAGGGGGTGGAAGCAAGGACAGGTAACCTGGGAAGAATACAGAGAAACCATCTGAGCAGCCAGGGATCGGGTTAGGAAAGCCAAAGCCCTGATATAATTAAATCTGGCCAGGGACATCAAATGCAACAAGAAAAACTTCTATAGGAACATCGGTGATAAAAGGAAGAATAGGGAAAATGTGGGACCTCTCCAGAAGGAAAGAGGAGACCTGGTTACCCAGAATATGGAGAAGGTTGAGGTACTCAATGACTTTTTTTGCCACTATCTTCACTGGCAGGTGCTCCAGCCACACTACCCAAGTCACAGAAGACAAAGGCAGAGACTGGGATAATGAAGAGACACTCACTGTAGGAGAAGGTCAGGTTAGAGACCACCTAAGGAACTTGAAAGTGCACAAGTCCATGGGACCTGATAAGGTGCAACTGCAGGTCTTGAAGGAACTGGTGGATAAAGTTGCTAAGCCACTCTTCATCATATCTGAAAAATCATGGGAGACTGATTCCCAGTGACCTGAAAGGTGCAGCCTTTTACTTTCTGCACCCCCAAATGTGGCACACAAGATTTAGCAATGACCTTGGTCTCCACAGGAGCGAGTATGAGCGAGAGACTTTCTGCATATCAGTCCTTGGTAGTAACTCTAAACATCAGATGTTACCATTTCTCAAAGCAGACACTGTCTGCAAAAACACACTGTTAACTTCAGAAAGTGCAGTTACTTAGAACAGAATGAGCTGAAAAGTAAAATCAGTGAACCAAATTAGTTCTGTTCTACCTCAAACCACTGCAACACTCCAGTTGCCATCTTCCAAATACGCTCTGTGCTCTTCATCTCTAAAGGATGAGAAGTGCAAAGTAGTTACAACTGCTGCCAGATAGCTTTCCCAGTATCTCAATGTTAGGAGGCTGTTGTTAACACTTAATTGGTCATTAACTGCTTAAAATTGTTAATGATTTTATGACGGTCAACTTCAGTGGGATTCGAAATATTCATCAACAGCACAAGAAAAATGTCTCAGATTCCTCTTTCTAAAATTTCATGTCATTTAAGTGGGTGACTGGACTGGATTAATATTATTTTGCCATGGATTTCTAAAATCAGTACAAACAATACATATGAAAAACACAACTGTAGATTCAGGCTGCACAGCTGAACATAGGCAGTGTAGGCTTGTGCACTGTCTGCTCCCTCTCCCAGAGGGCTTTTTGAAAGACTTCCTGTGTTTCTGAACTTCCAGTGTTTAGTGTGACTTGACTTTTTCCTTTTTCTCACTTCTCATGCTCACTGTAGTAAAAATTCATATAGATGCAGCATGATGAGCAAGAAAGGTTTTTAAATCACCAGTTAAATTAATTTCTTGGTTTGTGGTATACTCCTGGATGCTCCTACCCAGTGCTGGTATAAATATTTGATACTGTATGAGATAATAAGAATTAGGAATACAATATTAGTTTAAGCATAGAAAAATATGTTTATATACACTGAGGTCTAATTCAAATTCTAAATTAACCCATTTTCTGATATTTGAAGTGAAATTGTAAATAATTAATTATACACAAAACTGAAGGCTGTGTTAACCTGCATTTCCAAGTCAAATTGACTATCTTCTCTCTTCAGAATAAAGGCATAAGTGCATAAAAATGGATCAATGGACTGTTGCACAGAATTTCTGATTCATAGTCTTGCAGTCAGGTGAATGACTGACTAGCTATAAGATTGAATATGTGACTGATAATTCTATGGCAGTAACCCTCTGAAGAAAACCCTTGAGGGATTATTCTTACTCATTAGTAAGCATCTACCATATGACAATCGGTTTAGTATTTAGACAAAATCCACATTTCCAAGCCCAAGTTAACATCTAGTAGTTTCAAAACTCGTTAGAAGCTGAATATTTAAGACTGAATACCAATTTATACAATATTGACACTTTATCTAGTGTGGTGCTTATGTAGTTGATTTTTCACTGTCAAAATTTTCAACAACTTAATACTTTCCACTCTTAGCCAAGAATTTTAATGGAGGACACACATCAGTATCACTAAAAGAAAAAAGCACAACCCTCTGCTCTTTTTAAGAGGAAGACACAATATTTTACAGTGAATAATTGAATAAATTTTGCCTATTTTTTTTTCTTACAGTTATACTACCATTTTCAGGAATGCGTTGGTTACATTAATTACATACAGTTCAGGTAAGTTTTTTAATATTTATTTACTTATGAAATGTCCATATTTCTTGATGGATTTTTAAAATTCAAAGTTCATAGAGCTATTACAGTGTGTAGCTTCTGTGCGTTGAGTGAGTGAGCTCAATCTGATAATAAAGAGAAGTGTTTAAAATAGTTGGAAGTTAGGACCTCTTTGAGAGTTATTTCAGGCTCTTTCATCACAATAATCTACCCTGCAACAGCATCCTCATTGCATTTCATTATCTTCCACTGGCAGAGAGATAGAAATCTCTGTTAACAGAGATAACAGCATTACCCCATTGGTTGGTCCTTCCATTTCTATTGGCAATGGCAATATTGACCACCTCCAACATTTTAACACTCCAGTACTCTGCCTATATCTAACATTTACAGTCAAATACATAATGGTCCCTAGAGAAGGGAGTGATGTTAAGATTCCTGGAATATTCAGGAGAAATCTCACAAAGCTTTAGCTTTAGTTTTGTGAGGCCAGAGGTGATAAAGGGAAAGAAAAAGGCATAGACTTCTCCAAACAGGGCTTAAGTTCACCAAGAAAAATGCATAGGAAATGTGATGGACCCAACCTGAGAAAGTGTCTCCTGTGCCAATAAGCTTCCCGTGTGCATGCTAAGTCTGTGTTAAAGGTAAGTGCAACTTGGAGCCTATGGTATCATCTTTGCAAGAAGGGTAGTGCAGAATTGTTAACTTCTATTCAGGTGCTCTGCAATCAACAGTTTTATGTGTCTTACCAAGCTACAGTTTCCACTGGCATCCTACGTGAATATCAAGATGCTTGTATTCCATGCTAAGATTTAACTGTGGTGTGAGAACGGCACCAAATGAAACCTGAAAAGAATGTTTATCTTTGCATCAGGTGTATCTCTCTGTTAACTATTAACCAAGAGGTTGGCACCATACCCCAGATTTGAAGCTTAGAGAAATAGAGAAGCTGGGAAAGAGCCTAGGAAGAGTAAGGATGTCTGGGAAAATAAAGGCTAATTTTAATCTCTTGCTTCTGGGTTGTACATCAGCATGAATGTGGGAAGAGTGGAAATGTCTTCTCCTCTCTATTCTGTTAGCATCTCCCAGAAAGCTGAAGATGTCTGTAGGACTCCTGTCCTCAGCTGGGCAGGGATTTCTGGGTGTGTTCCTTTGAACGTTGAAGACCCCAGGTCGAGAAAGTATCTATGAATAAACAGACACCTGTGGCAGCAATGAAAGGGAAGATCAAAACTGGTTTGCTGTCACATAGGAAGAGGTTTGGAAATGTCAACATGGGTGCAGGGGACGATGGGGAGAGTCCTGATATTCTCTGTACTTCTTGTTACAGTGGAATGAGCTAACATCTTAGCAAATAATTTTCTTAGCACTAGGTCTGATTTTCATCAAAGGTGCCTGGAAGCTCTCACATCTATCTGCATGAGCAGGTCCCCAAGGTACCTGTGATCTTACCTAATCAGGTGCTTGGGTGCCACCACTCAGGATGGCCTTGTTTCAGGGAGAGGCAGGGGGGAGCATAACATGCTTTAACAGATTGAAAGTCTGTTGTTATAGAAGGCACCATACAGCTTTGAAGTTTCCTAAAACATCACCTGGGATGACCATATGCACACTCCTAAGCCTGCTTTCAGTGATGCTGTTGTCTGCTAACTCAGTGTGGAGCTTCACTACACTCTTTCTGCCCAGGGATTATTGAGCTTGCACTGTGAAGATGTGAGCTTTCTGTCTGAGATCTTCCTTGTGTTTAAATGCAGGGATGAGCTGAGACAGTGATTTCTCTGACATAGGCATATGCAGACACACAGGCATTCTCAGACACCAGGTTCATTGTGCATTTCTAGAGACAGAGATTTGCTTTCAGGTGGGTTAAACCAGTGGTTCTGATGCTGGCTCTCTACAAGTAGCTCAAGTATTAGCCCTTTGTGCTTGCTTTGGGAAGAATTACTATCTGTCTCTGATTATGTTGCCCTGAGGGTGCCTGGTATACTGAGGCTTTAATTCATTTGGTACCTCTCACTCACTTGCTGGCTGGTTAATTGAATAGGTAGCCTAGCTAGTCTGAATTTCCCACTTTCCATTATAAACTCCTAAAGTGGGCTAGATGACTGCTTCAATTCACTTGCTCCTCCACAGTCATTGCACAAGAAACTGAGAGAAGTGCTTTTAGGTGTATTGACTTAAATCACTGGTGCCAGAAACAGTTTCAGGATGATGGCATCTACAGCTGCAGCTAAAAGTCCTGATGTCAGTTAGCTGGTGTTATAGCAGAGACTAATAAAGCACAGACTCTGCTTTGATACCTAAAAGTGGGTTTGTTAGGAGGGACTGGGATTTGTAAAGACAATATGACAAATATTAGTAGTTTCTAGAGTACTTAGTGTCGTGTTGTAGAAAAGACCAGTCTTTGTTGGTTTGCTGTACCTGAGGGCAACTCTCAGTGGATTACCAGGACCTTTGTGTGCATTCCAATAACAATGCAAGGTGATGTCAGCAAGATGACTACCTTTGAACTTAAGCACTCTGGTCACCTTCATCTACATATTTTAGTACGGAATGGGTTTAGGGTGACAAGAAAATCTTTCAAAACCATGGCATTTGGAAAATGAGTCTAGAATATCCCTCAAAAGCTCTTTTTTTTTTTTTTTTTCTTAAAATGTATTTCCTAATGAGCTGTTAGGAATGATGCATACAAACTAGATTAAAGGATTCTGTCTGTGAAGAGTATTTCCTAACCAGACCTTTTCACAGGGAATTTACATGGTAGAGAGAAGTTACAGAGAAGCTTGGCTAATGTCCTTGGAAACCATGAGTCAGAAGCCACTGTGCCATTTACATAATATTTCCTGCCAGTGGAATATGTTCTGATTTATAGAAAGCACTTAAAATAAATTGTTCAAATCTATTTCAACCATGTAGTCTCTCTGATATAGAGCTTGCTTTAAATCTTCCTCTTGTCCCATCACGAATGACCTCATGTTCACAAAAGTGTTTAAAGATTTTAAGCTTAAGATGCAACAATAGCCACCTGATGAATTCTGGACAGAATCTAACGAGCTGACTCTGAGCAATTGCAAGGAAGAGCCAGAGCCCCTGAATCACATTCTAATATTTAGTGCACTCATAACTTCGGCCTTTTATTATAATGGAGGTGGCAATATTAATTGAATGTGTCTCATTAGAAAATGAACTTAGGGCACTTCTAACACTTATCATTGTACAAAGAGAACAATCATTGTCTTGGTGCACCTACGGTCTTTTTGTTCCAGTGAAATTAATTACTAAGAGATTAATATAATTAAAATGTTCGGTACATATTTTACTATGGATAATAAAATAATAATAATAAAAAATATTCTCCCTGTGACACGGAACTTGCACCACACTAAGAAAGCAATTTTTAAACCTCAAATAAATTTCTCTGTAACTGATTCAAGATAGTCTTAATATTTACATATCAAGTGGACCTTGGAGACCAATATATGCAATTGTGTTCTGTACATGCATATCTTTATGTATCTACATTTTTTCTATTAAAAAAAGGATCAGAGCATCAGGTACAGTAATGAAAGGATAAGTAAGATCCTCCTTTGTCTTGTTCTAATTTAACGAGGAATCTGTCTCTGGATTTCTACTGGAGTAGAGGTGATAGGTACATGTTAGCATTCTTTGGTACTTGTTACCACTTTAGTTCTATGCTTAATGCTCTACCCATTTACTTTCAAAGCAAAAATCCTATATTGAAAATATATTCATAATTTAGCAAAAGTTCTTGCACCCAGCACCGGGCAAAAGTTCTCTAAGATGACGTGGATTACAAATGCTGAATATTTTAACAAAGCAGCTGAGCTCTTATTAATTCAGTGGTATATTGACTTTTTTGGAGCTCTGAAAATGCCTGGCCTCTGTGTTCCTCCATGGTAGTATCAGAAAGTACTTCTCTCTACCAGGAAAGGGAAAAACAGTGTGTCAGATATCATAGTATGGGCTTTTTTTTCCCCCTTTTCCTTTTTACAGACCTGCTGTAGTTCCCAGTATCTAAGGGCAAAGGTTTCTCTTCATAGATAATTATAGAAGTGTTGGAAACAAACTACTTCACTGGGAACTGAAATAAATTTTTCCAGCACCCAAACTTCACAACAAGCTTTTTGAACATTTTACTTTCAAGCTGCAGAGGTTTATTGATTTGTCCCAATCTAAATTCTTGAGAGAATGCAAAACAAGGGAACTACAGCAGGTCTTGTTTAGACTGCAGAATAATTCAATTAACAGGTTGAAAATTAAGATTCAGGATCAAAATGGTTCTCATGCACATGCTGTGCTTCCCTCTCACTCCATTACCCCTTGAGCAAACTAATTTTGATTTATAAATAAATCAGTCATGCGTTTTGAAAGTACAGTAGAGATGTACTTAAAAACAACAGTCTATTTTTAAAGATATAGATTCCAACAGAATTCTCTGTGCTTAAAATGATGACTCCAGTTCCACTGGTAGTATCTTTAGGACTGACTGGAAGGAACTTTTGATGTAGATTCACTATTCTGGGTATCCCCAGTGAAATTCTGCTGTAAACTTTACAATGGTAAATGCACAGCAGTTCAGAGGGCAGCATAAAACCTTGGGTTCACTTAGGGGCTTCTCGGGTTCTCCATTCCATATGCACCTTAGGGGCTTCTCGGGTTCTCCATTCCATATGCACATGCTTTACCTTTCTGTTTTTCCTCTGGAATTTGAAAGCCTTTTGTGCAGTGTGGTATTAAAGAAATAATATTATGCTAAGTGTATGAAAAGCATACAAAGGAAAAAAAAAAAAGCACATATATATTTATATGGTTATGGCAAGAGATGTCTAACCATTACTGAACAGAAATTTGGAAGCAAAGTATTGGAATAAATATTGTTAATCTAAGTGCACATACAAAGAACCTAAATGCTTTAAAATCCAGTTGCAGCTGAAGTATCACTATAATGCATTAGGAAAATCTGATACATTTTAACTAAGCAAATACATTTAAACATCTTAAATGTGCTTGCACAGCTAACCAGATTATCTTTTCCCAATGAAAAAAGAAAAGAAACAGATGAGAGCTTTCATCCTCAAAGAGGTATATGTAAATATTGAATTCACAGAATCAGAATCAAAGAATTGTTGGGGTTGAAAGGGACCTTTGGAGATCATCTAGTCCAGCCCCCCCACCAAAGCAGGTTTATCTAGAGCAGATTGCATAGGATTGCATCCAGGTGAGCTTTGATATTCTTCAGAGAAAGAGGTGTGTTGTGGTACAGACACACCCCCACGAGAAGATGCCACAATCTTTCTGGGCAGCCTGTTCCAGTGCTCTGTCACCCTCACAGTAAGGAGTTTTTTCCTTATGTTCAGACGGAATATCCTGTGTTCCAGTTTGTGCCCATTGCCCCTTGCCCTGTTGCTGGGCACTACTGAAAAGAGACTGGCCCCATCCTCTTGACACCTGCCCTTCAGATGTTTATAAACATTGATAAGATTCCCTCTCAGCTTTCCCTTCTACAGGCTAAGCAGCCCCAGCTCTCTTGGCCTCTCCGCAGATGAGAGATGTTCCAGTAGCCTCGTCATCTTTATAGCCTTCCACTGGACTCTCTCCAGTAGTTCCCTGTCTCTCTTGAACTGAGAAGCCCAGAACTGGACACAATATTCCAGATGTGACCTCACTAGGGCAGAAAAGAGAGGGAGAAGAACTTCCCTCAACCTACTGGTCACACTACCAGGATACTCATTGGCCTTCTTGGCCTCAAGGACACATTGCTATCTCATGATTAACTTACTGTCTACCACAACAATGCCCTTCTCTGTGGAGCTGCTTTCCAGCAGGTCAGCTCCTAACCTGTACTGGTAAATGAGGTTATTCCTCGCCAAGTGCAGAAATCTACACTTGCCCTTGCTGAATTTCATGAGGTTCCCCTCCACCCAACTCTCCACCCTGTCGAGGTGTCACTGAATGGCAGTACAGCCTTCCAGTGTATCAGCCTCTCATTCAAGTTTTGCATCGTCAGCAAGCTTGCTGAGAGTACACTCTGTCCCTTCATCCAGGTTGTTGATGAGTATGTTGGAGAAGACTGGACCCAGCACTGATGCCTGGGGAACACAGGCCTCCAACTGGACTCTGTGCCACTGATCCCAGCCCTCTGAGCTCTATCTTTAAGCCAGTTCTCAACCCATCTCACGGTCCACAATATTTGCTATCTAAATAGCCTGCAGCATTACAGTAAGAAAACCATGCTGAAATATGAATGTGAAACTAAAGAAGTGTCATCATAACGGCACTTTTTTCTTTTTCCTTCTTTACCTTCATATTGTGTGCTCACATGCCTCCAATTATGAAGCAACACAACTGTGATATAAACACAGTAAGCAAATATACTACATCATTATTAGCACATCGTGCTTGTTCCACCTCTGCGAATTCAGAATAAGAGAAATGTTTTATTCATATATATAGAACAGATAATTAAGCTGCAGAAGTCAACACTAGTATGTAGTATTAAGTCAAACAAGGAAACAGTAATAAAAAGAGAAATTGCTATCTATAATAAATTCTGCTTCCATATGCTAGGGAAAATTTTATCACATCATGTGCTGAAGGAGGAAAGTCGTGCAGAAACATAAGACCTATATTAGCAAGTTACTGCATGAGCATTTGTTACAGGGCAATTACACCAGTGGGTGTGGAGTTCTTCACAGCAGAGGAAAACTGCAAAGGATCAGTCTACATTCACAGTACAATAGTATCACTATCTCTTACAAATGTAAACCTTGATAACTACTTTTTGCCAGTTTTCTGCATCCTTCCACATTATATTTACATCTCCAAAATGTGCACGAGCACTTTCAAAGTAATTCCATTAATTGTTTCATAAAGAGACATTGCACATGGAAATCCGATACAAAGAATATGACTCAGTATGTTGGCAGGGTAGTGCTTCTTGTATTTCCTCAAACAAACCTGAAATAGATAAACTACTAGTTTTTAAGTGCTGAGGACAGTAAAGCTAGCCTGGCTGGTGTGTCTTCATGCAACACTAGAACTAAGAGAAAAGGAGAAAGGCTTTCCAAGAAAGGCTTTGACAGAAAAGTAGTATCTAGAACACAAGAGAACAGGACTATTGGATTAACTTTTGTATTAATTTCTTTTGAATCTTTGTTATTTTTAACTCTTATGAGTGAGATATTATAATTGCACAACATCAGTCATGCTAAGATATGAAATAAATAGCCGCATGTTTTGCATGACTCCTTTTACATTGTCATTAAACACTAGTATCTGCTCTATCAGTAAGGGTTGTACAGGATTAGAAAACATGCTTTTTATGTTATCTTTGGATTGATGCATTTCCTTTGATTTTCTTTCTAATTGCAAAAGCAGGAATCTCAAAACCTGGAATCTCTAAGTCAAGCCATGATTATTTCTTGCTCTCAGATGTTTTCATATCTAGGTTTGTACCCCATGGAAATGTAGCATAGGTGTGATTTTAAAAATGCAGACAGGTGAAGCAGCTTCTGACACATACAATGCAATTTCCCTTTTGCTTTCTGTTCATCTTTTAATAGATAAATGAACTTGAAACAAAACGTTACTTTAATCTTTGAACTGTAATGTAAACTAAAAAGAGCTATTGCTAAACTGAGGCACTGTGAAGGAAGTATTGGGTTAGAACAACACTCTGCATAGAGCTTGAGTGCATCTTTTCAGCCCATTTCCACAGAGACAACATGGGAATACTACTACTTTAGTTCAGTTATTTAAAAGGCAAATACCTAAATTTAAACTAGTCCGTCAGAACTTCCTGTCAATCAGCTGAGAGAAGCAGGTACATACAGAGCTTAGATGCTATTTTTGGGGATGACTCACCTTCTTACAACAGGTATTTCAGTTCACTGACTATAAAGGCAACCTAGGGCAGTTAGCTCAGACTTTGATGTCTAATTTTTAGATATTTAAGGTTAAGTAGAACTGATCTCACTCTCTGTGACCATAACACTCTTTCTTTCTCACCTTAGCCCCAGGGCTCAGTTGTTCATGCTCCAAAGATCAACAGTCCAGTTCTGATGTGGCACAAGTATGTGCCCTTGGCTCAGGCTGCCAAAGAAATTCATAGATTGTGGGAAAGAGCTGTGAGAAAGCCTGCAGAGTAGAGTAATGCAAGTTATGACTGTAGTGTCACAGGCAGAGGTAGAACCATTAAGATGAAGAGTGCAGGTAACTCAAAGGATCAAGACTAAAAACCACTGTCATGGAAAAATACAAAATATGAAAGAAAAAAAAAAAAAAAGAATGAAAGAACATGTGAGTGTGTTGATACCATTGGATTTGGTGGATGCTTTCAGTTTACTGATACTACAGATGTACTCCTGGGAGCAGTGGAGGCTAACCTTTCTTCTCCTGGCTCATAGCTGCCTATCTATCAAAGACTCTTAGTGTCCTGATAGAAGACTGAAAGGTTTTAACAGGAGGGTGAGAATGCTAATTACTTCCTCAGTCATCAGTTAAAACCTAGGTATTGCATGTGTTTACAAGCCAGAAAATAACTCTTCTATACTTCTGATCCTACTTTAAAGACTCTTCATATAGATGAATATAGTATAGTTCTCGATGCCTAAACAAAATGGCCCAGATGGATGGCAATATGGTTAGTGAATCTGCTACCTACAGAAATGTGTAAGACAGACCCTCTCATAAAGTACAGCTGAAGCATATTTGACACTTACACTTTGAAGCTTGTCAGACTTCAATGGAGTGAAAGGAATAAAAAAAAAAAAAAAAAAAAAGTGCAAAGAGCAATGAACCATTAGAGCAGTTCTCTCAATGAGCTGTGTTGTTTTCAGCCTGGCTTCCAGTCACAAAGTTGACATTTGAAATTGCTTCTCTTTAAACTGTCTGGGATGGTGCTTGTGACAGGCTCGTGACTGTGTCACAGACGCAATGCACTTGGCTGTTGCAAAGAAAAACAATTTGTACAAAGCTCTTGTAGATTAAATAGTGTGCATACCACATACTCAAGGACTGCAATACAAGCACTTACCTCACTAGACTATAAAGACACCAGATGAAGAAGTCTGTACCCAGCAACTTGGCTGAATATGGAAACTTTCCATTAACTTGTTGGGTGTGATGGTGAATGCTCACAGCAGCAGCAGAAGTGTCTGAGCTTTCCTAAAAATTCTAATGTTTGTTCAGCAGTTTCTTTCCTTAGAAAATTTTCAGCTCACCATTTTTTTCTTGGGAAACTTTATCATACTTATGAGCATAAATAGGTTTTACTTTTTTATTATTTACTATGTTACATTCTGGAAATTCTTGTTATCTTTCACTGGAGAGAAAGGCTTTTGGGTTGACTTGGCAACAGATGCATTTTACCCCAGTAGATCCTCAGCATTTTTTAGACACCACTGTTTAATGCTAAGTAATCCTCCAGAGCCAATATTCTCTGTCACTGTTCTGCCATACTTTAAATCTTGCACTATTACATACTCATTACTCCATTTAAATAACTATTAAGAGCAAGAAGAGGGAATGGGTTTTTTTTATAAGGCCATAAAGGTCACAATATTCTATACACTGGTGTATTACTATTTTATTAAAATAGAAGATCCCAAATCTGATTGAGTTTAGGTTTTGGTTTTTTGGTTTTTTAAATTTTTTTTTTCTTTTTCTTTTCCTTGCTAAGTGTCAGTATGGGTGATAGTTTTGCATAGCAATACAAGCAGCAGGTCTTTTATGCTGCACAGTGCATCTGATGCTTTTGGAAAACAGTGTACCACTAATGCCATGAATATAAAAAAATGTAATTGCAGTATTAACCTGCCCACCCCTCATCCCTTTTTGAATTTGCTTAGATTATATGCAAGAAAAAGTTTATCCAACGTTTTGTTGTTGACAATTCATGTAACTGCTGTATATTTTGTTAGATTTTCATGAGGGTAAGAGGTTGTGCAATTAGAAATCGTAAATAGTGGAGGCTGTTAAAATACTGCAAACATTTATCCAAGATTAAGGACTGATTTATTTATAGTTATGGTGTGTCATCATTTAGATACATAAGTATTATGAGTATACTAATAGTTTGTAGAGTTTGAAGAACACTTTTTCTTAACAAAGTCAGACGTGGTCTGGGTCATCTAACTTGATATTTACCCCATTTTAGAGGGAATCATGAGAGCGCTGGTATAATCAAGATCTGAACTTTGAGGCTGAAGGCTTCCTAGAAATATAAGGAAATATATATAAGGAAATATAATATAAGGAAAAATATAAGGAAATAAATATAAGGAATAAATATAAGGAAAAATAAATATAAGGAATATAAATATAAGGAATAAATATAAGGAAAAAGCTCTTTATTAAAACAATTTTATGAATGCACTCAAAATACCCAAAAGCACAACTCCAATATATATGTGGGGTTTTTAACCTTCTGAGGTTTCACATAAGCAGACAACACTAGAAGGCTTCGTGGTGTCACGTAACCATGAAAGGCAGTATTTTCTGGAGCCAAAACACCGTGCCACAGTTCAAGATCATAGAATTGTTTAGGTTGGAAAAGACCTTTAAGATCAGGGAGTCCAACTTTTAACCCAGCACTGCCGAGTCCACCACTAAACCATGTTCCTAAGCACCTCTGGACCCACTTCAGCACCTCAGTGTCTTTTTTCTTGTAGCGAGGGACCCAAAACTGAACACAGTATTTGAGGTGCAGCCTCATCAGTGCCAAGTACAGGGGATGATCACTTCCCTTGCTGGCCGTGCTATTTCTGATACAAGCTGGGATACTACTGGCATTCTTGGCCACCTGAGCACATTGCTGGCTCATGGTCAGCTGGCTCTCAAGCAACACCCCCAGGGCCTCTTCCACCAGGCAGCTTTCAAGCCACTCTTCCCCAAACCTGTAGCGTTGCATGGAGTTGTTGCGTCCCAAGTGAGGGACTACAAGGAGATACCAAATAGTGTGGTAGTTCTGAGAAGGGCATATATTTCCTTCATTTTCCTGGAAAAAGAAAATAGCTTATTTCACACTTCTGGGTAGTGCAAACACTTTCTTTCTCACCTTGCACCTACACGTCCAGAGTGTTAGGTTCGCCAGCCAGAAAGGGACACAGTAGATGAGCTTTAGTCCTTTTCCATCTCTTGCACTACTGCATTTTTGCTTGCAGGAAATATCACACTTATATGAAGTGCCAGCCTTCTGCTGACCAAAGTAATAAGGAGAGGTTTTACCCACAAATCACGGAGCATCCAAGGACAAACTAGCCCTAGCTGCACAAAATCATTTACTAGAAAATGATGCGAAGTAGCAGATGGAAATAACTTTCCAGATAGAGAGATCATTTGTATCTACAGAATCTTAGAGCTTCTCAGAATGAGGTGTTTATCTTCAAATGAATAAAGCCACACAGAGCTTCTTGCTTTAATGTGCAATAAACCAGTAAGCAGTTATTTTTCTCCAAAAGCATTTAGTTTATGACTTCCAGCTGCTTATTTCTCAACAGCAATAATAATGTGCCAGGATTTTATTTATGGCTCAGCATGCAGCTTTTAGCAGTTGATAAGCAGCTATTAATAATATTTAAGAATAAACAATCATGTAATATACACATTAGTTTGTGTCAGAGTAAAGGTGGAAATGCCACACAAGGAAAAAAAAAAAGATAGTTTTGTGATAAGTGCTTATGAGAGACTGCTGGAGATCAAAAAGTGAGCCAGATTCTGATCTTAGAGTGGTGAGACTCAGAATTAACCATACTAGAATTACAACGCTATCCTTGTGTCTTAGCTGTCAGCAGTGTTACAAACCTAAAGAGAGATCAAGACAAGCTTATAATATTGCAGCATCAAATTATTAATCTGTCATACCTAGAAGGTTTTATAACCTAAACTCTGTGAGTCATCAAACTATAGCATTTAACTAACTTTTTATTTCAAATTAGTCCAGTCAAAACCATTGGACATTTTGCAAAAGATGCAGGTAAAATAAATTTGGTAATGTACTTAAATTCTAAAGATCATATCCAGAGAAAACAAAAGTTCATATTGTGTTGTGGGAGACCTCAGCTTGTCGGAGGGATTAGAATGTGAGTCAGATAAACAACCTTGAGTGAACATCCGTGGACCCTTGAGGAGACCAGAAAGGCCTGAGAAAAGAACCCCCAGTTCCCAAACAGAGCAAGCTGATCAAAGTTAATTGTGGACAAGTGGTCTTTGATTGGCCAATCAGGTGTGGGCACTTGTTATCAGAAGGGTTATAAAAGGGCTTGCAGTCACAAGAGGTTGGGGCATTTGCAGCATGAGCCTTTGAAGAAGGGCTGTGAGAGAGAGGTGAGTCTGTCTCAATGATGACATGTCAAGCTGTACAGGGACAATGTTTTCATGAAGACAATTGCTTTTATATGCACATGCATATATATATATACCTCTATATAGATTAAATTACTGCTTTTGTACTTTTGTTGTTTGTAGAGAAGAAAAATGCCTCATACTTTGTTGGCAATGGGCACCATGTGAAGGCTAAAACTATTAGGTAAAGATGTAAAAGAATCTCTTCTTAAGATGATGGCCAGAATTTTCAGTTTGAATTCTTAGCAGCTCAAGAAGCAGACTTTCAAGAAGATCTCTGTGAATCTAAACAAAGCAAAACAAAGAAGCAAACAAGAAAAATACCTTTAAATTGTAAAAAAAAAATTGGGTACTTTGAGATACACACAGAAAAAGATGGCCACGTGCAAGAAAGCTTCTGTATTTTAAAGCAGTTTTCTAAAACATTGGGTATAAAAAGCCTTCAGATTTGGCACCTTTTGGTGCTTTCCAGTAGCTTTACAAGGACTCAGATTCCTTTTAGTTCTTTTTAAAAATTAACCCCTTTCTCTTAATTTTTCCCCAAGTATGAAGTTTTGGATCTGATGATACCAAAATTCCCACTGAGAAAGCATTTCATTGTCATGATAATTTACCTTCATGGGAATTAACTCATTCTGAAAAAGCAAGGAAATATGTATTTTGAATACAGAAAAGCACATATTGTAAGGAATTAGATGCAGAAGGATGTGACTAGGGGACTCTGGAGCAGGAATTTTTGTCTAAAGCTGAATAAGTACAGGGGGGAAAAACAGGAAGCAGAAGGTAGGGAAATAGCAGTGATTTCTCCTTTTATATTCCCACACCTGCTTTGGAGTAGAGTCTTTTGTGTCAAAGCAAACAAAAGAGACCTGGAGGATGAGGAGGAGTCATTCTCCAAGCTGGGCACTGTGAGGCTTCCCTTGTGGAGAGAGCAAAATCACATACAACAGTGATGTCAGATCTGAATGACAGAGCAGAAAGGTCAGGGACTGAAAAGGTTCCTGATGCCCAAGAACAGAAATAAATTAGTTTCTCCAAATATTTGAAAAATGCAGGGGGGGAAAAAATATCATAACAAAACAAGACAGGTGGCAAAAAATTTTTGCTTCCTCGAGTTTACTTATGGTACTTTACAGGGTTTTCTTAAGTGGCTTAGCAAGTTACTTCAGGAATCTGATTCCAAAACCGCATGATAGAAATCAGTTGGGTATTAATATTCAAAGGAAGCATTATATCCTCACAGGGAAATTGAGAGATTCACAGATGACCATGAAAGGAGTGAATTTCATTATTTTTCTCAGACACGATGATTTCGTTTCAGCTAAAAATTACGAAGCATGCACTGCTATTGTTCCTGCCTTTCAAAATCAACTGCATGGAAACTGTCAAACAATATGGGGATTTCAGAAAAATAAAAAGAATGTTTCTTTTTGAAAGAAGTTCAATTGTAACTGCTTCATGGAACAATAAAAGTGCCATTACTGGTAAGTATGCCACCCAATCAGAACCACACACATCTAGCACAACACAAAAGACACAGTCATTTAAAAACTATAAAAGAGCAAGAATATTGAGTAGCCAGAAGCAAAATTTCCCCTGCAAGCAGGGACTGTGATAGCAATTAGATTCTAAGTAGGATTAGACCCATTGTCAGAACTTCAAACAGAGGGAAAAAGTTCAGATTTTCACTAGATTGTAGTAATGCCAGCAAGTGTGAAAGTCACGAGAAAGACATAAAAGTAAAACTATCTTGAACAAGTTTTGTTTCTAAATGACCACAGAATTCTGCTTAAAGTAATGCTGACAATAGAAGGATCTCAGGACATAAAAGTTTGGGACACTGGGCATGTGTTTGAACTAGTTTAGGTACACACACACAAATAAAAGATAGTTATGATTATAGTCATTTTATTTTGGGGCACTTTTCCAAAAGAGTTTATAGTGAACACAAATAAGTTCTTTAAACAAGATATCAAATCTTCTACCAGTTATGCCTTTTAGGTGTATATTCAGTTAATATACAATGTTGTGTGCAACAAACCATAGACACACCTAAGACAGTGAAAATTTTTCCTGTAATCTGCTCATAAGTGAGGTTTAATCTCTAAAGTTCTTATTTTATTTTTCTGGAGAAGACATCTCTCCCATATACACCAGTCACCAACAAAGAATTACTGATATTTTTCATATAAGATATAGATATATGTAATTTCTCATATTTAGTCCAACTATAAGGTCTGCAGTAGGACTTTTTTGTATTATGTGTTCATCACAACAAGGTGGCAGCTGAGAAATAAATGACCACCAAAGGTGAGCTACACATTCCATTACTTAATGCAGTCAAGGCCTCCCTCTGCTGTAAAAAAAGATTTATTTTTTCCATATAATAATTTAGAATGCAACATTAGTGCTTAAGCATATAACTAAAAACATGATCCAAGTGAAAAATAGATACCTTCCCTGGTCTTGTAGAAAGTTTAGCCATCTCCCATGATACTTACTGTGTATCAGAACTCCTAAACTACAATTTAACCTTGTGACCCCTAAGGTATAGTTTCACATCATTTCATTATTTCATTTCTTGTGTAACTAGAAAGTTGACTTGTGCTTTGTCTTGTGCTCTGCTGGGACATCTCCCACCATCTCCAGCTTTTCCCCCAGGAGGTAAAGCAGGGGATGGTGTATGTTCCTTTGAGCATTTCACACAGCCTGAGGGCAGAGAGAGACAGGGCCAGTGACCAACAGCAGCCAAGGTATAGAGGGGACTGAACTTGTCCTCTGTCTGTATGGAAACCAGCACAACAGCTGAAACCTCATGAAGTGAAAGCTAAAACCTAGTGAGTTACAAGCTCTTGCATGTTTGGTAGTGCCATTATAAATAAAATTCTAAGCTGGTTTATAATTATCCTTACATATTCTGTAGCCCATGTTATTGACTTCACTGAGCACAACAAAGATGTGAAATCCAGCATCATATCAGAGCATCTCAGCTGAAAATATACTTTGCTAATATTTACTTAGCAGTAGTATTTCCAGCTAGGAATTAAAATTTTAAGAGGTGATGCAACTGAAGAGGAGAATTTGAATAAATTAAGGTCATTTGATAATTTCAAGGCCCTTGCTGTGAAATCTGGTCCCACTGAGCAAGACAGTATGGTGGGTTCAGAACACAGGCGTTCTGGACTGTTGT
This sequence comes from Actenoides hombroni, assembly GCA_024336885.1. Lineage (NCBI taxonomy): Eukaryota > Metazoa > Chordata > Aves > Coraciiformes > Alcedinidae > Actenoides > Actenoides hombroni. The sequence goes on from WUAM01000287.1 coordinate 96,804,746, forward strand.
GAGACACATTGACACCTACATGGGGGATGACAGCCTGTCACACTGATAGTGCTAATGACTGCCACCAAGAGAGTATTTACTTACAAGCAATCACAGACATCATTAAATCCAATGCGTGAGCCAACTACTTTTTTCAGGGACAAATGGAAGGAGCGATTAAGACCACAGCGAAACACATATGAAATGTCAGCAGCTGTATGAAAAAAGGATACAAGTAAGCTTGCTTCCTCACTCAAACAGGGTCTATCTAGTGCCAGCTCCCTCTGGAGAAGGTATGTGAAATGCATTGAAGGATGAGAACATGGGTGTCATTAAAGGGAATGATATTACAAAGACCTGCTGAGAATGGCACATTTTCAGAAACTCTCTAAGGCGAAAGGAGGAAAACATGATGGAAATGAGAAGATAGACTGTCTAATCTTTCAAGGAACCCCCAAACTTCCAAGGAATACAAGCTGACACAGAGCTGTGTCAGCCCGTTATTCCAGTTATGAAAGACAGGAGAAGCTACTAGTTCTGTAATGCTGAGATTTTAGAGCCACGTTACCCACAACCTGATCTCTTATCTATTTAGAAAACACGAAGGTGCTACAAGGTTAGCAAGTATATCAGAAAGAGTATGCTTCAGGCCAAGCCAAGACCACAAGTAGAGGAAAGACTGGTGGACTTTGGGTTAATTCTGTGCCCAACATCATTGATTATTGATGCTGTAGAACCAGTATCTTCAAAAGTGATCCAGTACTAGATTTTAGACATCTATGCTCCAGCTACAGATCAACAGCATCTACCTTTCTCTTCTAATGAATCACATGCAGCCACAGCATTTGTAACCGTGGTGTTGTACGAGCAATGTCAATCCTGTCCTCATTTAGCCGGATTGAATCGTGATGCTGAAGAGGTGCAGGTAGAATGGGGTCTTCTGGGTGAAAATAGTGCTTGCTTATTGATGCAAAAACAACCCTCCCAGGTATGCTCAGCCTTATTTTGGGGTTAGAAACAGTGAACAGAAAATATGATGTGTTTGGGGAAGCTAGATTATTTTATCATTATCTTATACTGTTAGAAAGGCATCATAGGGCATTAGTGTAGTGTAAGTAGAGTAACATTGACAGGGCATGCACAGTTGCTTAGTCAAGGAGAGAGCTGGGTCAGAACACAGGGTGACATCACAGATAGAAAAGCAAGCAAAAGTTGGAGAGGAGCTTACAAGATCTTGTTGCCTTGCTCCTGTTCCTGCTGCCTAGTTTATTCCTGACTCGTAAGGGTTTTTTTTTTTCCCCATTTTTAAACACACTATCACAGATGCAGTACCACCTTCACTGATGGGCTCATCTTGGCCAGCAGCAGGTTCACCTTCGACCCAACTGGCATTGGTTTTATTGGACATAACAAAGCTTCCAGAAGCTTCTCAGTGAAGCCACCCCTGTAGCTCACTCTGCTACCAAAACCTGGCCAAGCAAATCCAATACTTAAACATAAAAATACAAACAGGATTTTGCTCCATATAAAAACTAGAAATTTATGTTTCTGGATCAGGACAGATTGCTGGAATTAGTTCACAAAGTTGGACCTAATAAATTTCTCAATATGCTTAAAGATTCTGAAAAGTTGCTTTAAAATCACTGTAGAGAACATGGATGTGTAAAATAGAAAAAAAAAAATCTGTCTAGACAACAAACTTCTAAAATACCTATTAAAAATATCATCAAAAAAGATGAAAAACCTGTTGTTTATACCTCTAAATGCACACAACAATACCCTTAGTTCCAAAAGTAAACATTGTGGCTTCAGACAGGCAACTAATTCCATATTTAGAAGAACAAGTAATCTCCTTTATGATAAATAAAATATCTTGGGGAGATATCACAGATAGTACAGGACAGAGAAACTCCAGAATATTTTTGGCAGTCCTCAAAACATGATTCTAAAATCGATCTGTGATGACAAGATACCAAATCAATTATACACCTCTGTGGACCATATCTAGCAGGAGAAAAACAATCCTGCATTTCAATACAAGAAAATCACAGCTCCAGTACTGACATGCAGTTCTTTTCAGAAAAAAAAAAAAACAAACCCAAAACTTATTTTGGCATCTAATTCACACTTTTGATAGTCTTATTTTCATAAGCAATAGCTGGATGCACTTGAAACAGTGTGACATCATAAATGCCGACATACCAAGCTAATATTACAAGTTTTGGTACAAGACTTTCTCTCATACTCTTGTGCAATACTCATAATGCAAAATGAATCTGGTACACAAGGCACAGCAGGCTATTTAACATCATAGTGAAAAGCAGCAGTCAAAATGTATGATCAACCGTAAGCAAAAGATGCTGATTTATGGCTGCAAACATTACAAAGTAAAGTAACACCAAGGGCTGGCTCCATGAGCATATCCCCTGGATACTCCAGTCCAATCTACCTTTCTCTGAAATGAAACCTCAGAGCAGTTCCAGAGAATGACAGCTCAGGGACTTTTCAGTTGCCACACACGTATGAAAAAATGAGAAGGATCAATCTCATTAGCTACAGAGAGCTCCTTTTGTTATTTTAGGTGGTTACTGGGCAAAGGACAGACTCTCCAGTCCCTTCCCAAAAATTCTAGAAATATGGGGGACAACACAGGGCTAGGAGTAGTTCTGTCTCTGTTTCACCCGTGGTGGATGGGTTGGATGGATGGGAAGCAGGAGAGGTTTGTCTCTCCTGCTGTATGACAACTAGTACAATGAAGGTAGCTTGTCAGGATTCAGATACCATGGAGGACCAGGACATGTCATATGTGGCCCTATTATGAAAAACTGTATGCAATCTTTTGCCAAGAGTGTGCTATGAAGCCAATGAGGTTCCATGAATCACTAAGCCTGCTCTTCTACCTGGACAGGGGACAGAAAGAAGAAATATCCTCTCAGGTTCCTCTTTGCGTTATCATTTCCTCTTGGTCAAGCTCTTGCTTTATCAGCTGCCCACACAGTACCGGGTGCTGTAGACAGAACAGGAGTTGGGTACCATGAAGAAAGCAACCACCCCAGACTTTCCTAGCTGATGCAGTAGTAAGAGTCAGCGATGTTGCTATTTGGATCACTGCCTACTGACAAATAGCACCAGGTGGCAGCTTGCACACCTTAAATCTCTGCAGGAAGACTGTTTCTCCTACTGACCACATGAGAAAAGGTATAACTTTGACAGCTAGTGTGGCAGATCCATAAAGCCTACCTGTCTCACGCATCCTATGCCCTGACAACTCCCATGCTGTCTCAGATGGAACAGGTTCTGTATCTCGCTCATTGACCTCCACCCAGTCCTCAGAGACACCCTCACTTCTAACCAAAGTACATACTGCCACTCTCCCAAAGTTGCAATCAGCCCATGCCAGCTTGGTGAAGTCTACTTATGGCTACATACTAGTACATACTACTGGGGATGTTCTCTGTATGATGAAGCATTAACACCCACAACTCTTTATCCAAAGTGCATGGCACAGCTTGATCTTAGCCTGTGAATACGGGTTCTTCCATATCCCAAACCTACCATGGAGACTGCACCATCACCAGCAGCCAAGGTACTTCACTAAGCATTTGCCTGCAAGAGCTTAAAAGTCTGCTCTTGCCATCAACATACCTGCAAGCTAGACAGTGCGTCTAGGTGTCCGAGACCTGCATTAGCAACGTGAGCATAACCAACCTGCAGTGGTCCACTTGTGAGCACATGTGAAAAAACAGTGAACTCTCGACAGACAAGCAAGGTTATAATGCAGTACTTGCTCAGGTCCATAGTATGGACCCGCTCAGACTGAATAACACAAGTTTTTTGAAGTAAGCAATGGGAGCAGACCACAGTTTGCAGGGATAGAAAATTCAGTGGTAGATGCTATGGGGAAGCAGAGGAAGATCCTGTGAAGCTCTGAGTTTGCCAGAGGAGGTTGTAGCGAGGCTGGTGTTGGTCTCTTCTCTCAAATTAGTAATGATAGGACAAGGGGAAATGGACTCAAGT
>WUAM01000287.1:96808841-96852405 GCA_024336885.1 Actenoides hombroni
GTGTAGTGGTTAGAGAAATGCTAGGACAAAGGTTGGACTTGATGACCCTGGAGGTCCTTTCCAACCATAATGATTCTGTGATTCTATGATTCTATGAATGTCACTTCTGAAAAGTCTAAGCAATTGTGGCAGGCGGTTGAGTAGAAAGGATTTTAATTACTGAAAATTGTGCCTAACAATTCTGATTATGGTTACCATTTTTTCATTCTAAAGTAAAAAAAAAAATAATCATACAAGGTTCTCTAAAAGGCTAAACATTTACTTCATATCTCACAAAGCTATTGCATATTTGTTTCACACTTCTATGCAGCATCAGAAGCACTTGATGCTTTACCTGAAGAAGTGTAACAGAAAGGCCATTTAACTCTTTTATCTCTTTCTTTACACCTAAAAGAACAATACAATAAATGGTCTCTAAGAAGCAAATGTTACAGTCTAAATTCACAGGTTTGCTTTGGAAGATATGTAATTGTGTTAGAATTATGAGCACAGGGCATCTACTTCTTATTTCAAATCCTTCAGGAAAGGGGAAGCTCCTGAGCTGAAAGAAGAGGTCTTAAAAGAGTGTGAAAGGCCAAAGACTGGAGAAGAAAAAGCAAAGTGAGACGATAAAAGAGAAGGCTGAGAAAGAAAGGAAATGAAATACAAACAGTCAGGAATGAGACTAGATAAAGGAATTGGGTAGGTCAAACAACAATTCCTAATCTTGACAAAATACTCTTCTTTTGATCTGTGTACAGCACTGGATTTGAAATCAACATCCTTGCCTAATAAAACCACATCCACTATAAGCAATGATCTTTATTGGACTCCCATCAAGGAATCGGATTGTATCCTTAAACCACATTTTCTACTGAAGAAGAAATTGAATTTTCAGTTACATCAAGACATTCTTTCCAACGTGGGAAAGCCTTCTGACATATTTTTGTATTTTAATCATTACATGATCAAGACAAGGATCAGAATCAAAATCCCATCTGTGAAAACCAACTGTCAATTTGCAAGGACAAATTTAGCCTACATAGGCAACGGAATCAACTTGAACACTCTTCCAAAAATATTACTGAAATTACCCTGGGAAACTAAATATGGATGGCTATCCATATTCACAATTTCTGACAAGAAGAGTTGTTTGGTTAGCGTTGTCTTCATGAATTCAAAATACAGCTGAATGATGAATTTTCAATGTTTGTAGCTTTTTTTTTTTTTGATGTTTCAAAAGAATTTGACAGAATGAGTTACCGGGGATAAATACTAATTGTTACTTACTAGTAGTTAATGCATATAGGATTTACTCATCAATGAGGTTACAATGATCCAAAGAGATGTAAAAAAATATTTAAAGTCCTTGGTAACGTTAATGGGGAATCAGATTTTGTTTTGGCAGTTGGGGAAGGAGGGGTGAAATTGCTTAAGAGAAGCTGTTAAAATGCTCTCTGTCTTATGAAAATTATTGATGGTAAAGTACTACTGGTATTGCAGTGAAACTACTACTACTGCAGTACAGGACTACTGTTGTATGTCATTAATTATGATAAGTGATGAAAGCTATAAGACTATGGTTTTTAACATATATTTAATTTACCATCCTAGGGCATTTATCTAATGCCATAAGAAAAAGCAATTAAAATTTTGGTGTGTAAAAATGAAAAAAAAAATCACTCTATACTGCAGAGGTAACAGTTTCCTCTCTGACTCTAAGTCAGTGACAGTGGGAACACACCTTACCAGTGTAAATGTTTTGTTACAAGAAGGAAATAAATGTAATGAAAGCAACTCATGGAACCACAAAATTATGAGATCCCAGAGGGGTTGATTTATGAGGCATGTTTAAGAGGTATATAAACTACTATAAAAGAGGAAAGGAAGATGCTCATTGATGCTATTCAACAAATATTTAAAGCTTCTAAACAGTCAGTTCAGAAGGATTTTATTGAGCATGGTACAAAAAAAAAAAGGCAAAACCATGAGGTGAAATTAAGGAATAATTTGTCCGAATTATTATGAAAATATTTCAGAACACAATAAATCTGTATTTTAAAGGAAGTCATAAATGAGAAAACATCTAAGAAACCAAAGCTATCCCACATAAAAACTTCAGAAAATATTAATTAGGAATCAAATGACAGATGAATGGCCCAGGACCACCTACAGACTGTTGCAAAACTCTGGAAGGTAGGGATGGAAGAGAGGTCTAAAGGGCATTGGTCTACACACAGTATAGGTGAGCACCCACAGGGTACCAAATACACACTTTCCACAGTGCTACATTTGCCCTGCCCCTCCAGGTCAGGGTGGAGATGAGAGATACATGATTGGTGAAGAGATCTGGCATCAGTCTGTCAGACAGGGAGGCTGTGGTTGGAGAACCACGTACTCCTTTTGAATAGCAACAACCTCACTTCAGAGTATGGTGTTATGAGTTACAAATTTTTAGTAAGTAATGTTCTACTATAATGGCAGCCTTGACTGTTCTAGTTATTATCATAGTTTCAGAAATTCATAATCAAAAGTGGAATTTTAATGAGTTTATATATATATATAGTGTACATTTGGTGTAATGTGTAAGCAACTTCATGCTAATATTAAAATCAATGTATCATGAATAATTTGTTAGCTATATTTCAGTTAATAACCTTAAATATTTTAGTGTAAGAGTAAATATATGGGGTTTTATAGTTAGGATTGGGTTATTAATGAACTGAAAGAGGGCAGATTTAGATATTAGAAAGAAATCCTTTACTGTGAGTGTGATAAGACACTGGAAGAGGTTGCCCAGAGAAGTTGTGGATGTTCCCTCCCTGGAATTGTTCACAACCAGGTTGGATGGGGCTTAGAGCAACTTGATCCAGTGGAAGATGTCCCTGCCCATGGCAGAGGCTAGGAACTAGATGATCTTTAAGGTCCCTTGCAACGCAAACCATTCTATAACTCTATGATATTGGGAGAGTCAGAGGGGTAGAAAATTATATGGAAGAAAGAGAATCTGTTAAGAATAAAATGACAACTCGAGCCATTAGAGATTCGAGCTCATTGGCATAATCTATATTGCCTGTCCTAGACATAGCATCATCCCATGAAGTATTTGCTGATAAGTGAAGTTATGGTTTAATCTCTGCAAGCAAGTAAACACCAACCAGCCACTTGCCCACTGCTTCCCTGCCCACCCCCTCCTGTGGGATGTGAAGGAGAATCGGGAGAGAAAAAGGTGAAACCCCATGGGATGAGGTAAGTACAGTTTAATAGAACAACACAAAGGAGAAGAAAACAACAGTAATAACGATATTAATGAAATAATATATGAAACAAGTGACATAAACTGGGAGGCTCTACCAGCACCTGAGATGTGCCAACCTTACTCCAGCTGCACACTGAAGCCACATGCTGGAAACCCTCCCCAGGCCAGCCCTCTCCCTATATAGAGGGCATGACATCAGTATGGTATCAAATATCCCACTGGCTGTTTATCCCAGTTGTGGCCCCACCCAGCCATTAGGGCCAGCAGCTGCTTGTGAGAATGAACCCAGTCCTAGCTGAGCCCAGGACAAGTGAGTATTTCTACAGAAGCAATAATAAAAGTAAGGCAAATTACTGTTATTAAAGTAATGTTATTTGGTTATGAGAAGACTGTGCTAATAGATTCCTTTCAGTTGCCCAGAATTAATCTCCTGAACCAGGTAAACTCTGTGCATAAAAGGCTGAACCCAAAGAAGAGAGGTACCTTATCAAAGGTACTCTATCTAGCCAGATGACTACTGAATGTAAACTCCTGTGGATAATGAGGTCTATGCAGTTAAGGCAGACATTGAAGAAACAGGGAATAGAATGATTGACCTGGAAGCAGACGTACTAAAAACTGGAATTAGGTTCTCTAACATAATAAAATTAAATTGTTTAGGTGTCAAGGGAGAGGAGAGAGACCATTCAGACAAAGCAAGATACAATAATCAAGAGAGATCTGTGAAAGAAGGCAGAATATAAGAATAAGAGGTTTCCCTGCAGATGTAAGAGAACTGGAATCAAGATTCTAAAACAGTAGTTTAGCATATTCTAAAGCAGGAAGGAGAATTAGAAATAACTACAAAGAAATGCCACCATCTTTACATCTTTTCATAACAGAAGGTTAAGGAATATGACATGAAACCTACCCTTAGAAAACAGATTGAGAAGAGTTGAGTACTCTGTAATAAGTCAAAAAGAACATTTTATTTTCGAGATAGAGCAGCTACTAACTTCAAAGAAAGCTAGCCTGAATGAGTTTGCCATCTACTGTAAGGCAGCCTGTGCAGGATATTGATGGGATTTCCCCTTTTAAGCTCATTGCATCAGGAACAGCAGTAACTCTTGAAGAGATACTGGGAAGTTAAATCCCTTATAATAGTAAATCTAGTATCTGGCAAATCCTTCAAAAAGTCAGGAGGAGTCAGAGTCAGAGCACGAGACAATTTTAAGCATTTCAATGTCAGTCAAGGCTGGAACAAAGTAAGTCGTAGGAGTATGCGCAGGTCAGGAAAACATCTCTGACCATAAGAAGATGAAGAACACACGCAAGGCTGGACGCATATTGCATAACTGTTGAGCCTACAGCACTGAAAGCCCTGTGTGCAAGACTAGATAATAAGCTTGATTCTGGCCTAGTCTGTGCCCTTTGCATGTACGGATGTTTAAAGTGCATGGCCGCTTTGATTAGTCAGTCTGGAGTGCAACTTGTAAAGAAATGGGGTTTAGGGCGTAACAAGGATGTGTGTATTCATGACACAGTTGGGTTAGTGAAGATCTTAGGTGGGTTATTTGAAAGGCGTATCCTGAGGACTGTCAGGAAAGACAGGAATAATCAGTTGAAAGAAAACAAGTCTCTTGAAAGATAAGGAAAGAGGGAAACGTTCTATTTTACCATTTCCCAGGAATACCGCAGAGATTGCGTAATTATGCCATGTATAGAACTGCAAACCCTATACCTGTGAAGATTCCCATGGCTGAAAGCAATGGCCATGTTGTCTTCCAGCTGTGTAAGTTCATCCAGACTGAGAAAACAGTCTAGTTGCCCTGGCACATTGCTGCAGACATAAGAGTGTAGAACTGTTGCATTCTGCAACACTGATGCTACATAAATAAGATGCTTTTTATATTATAGGGAAACGTATTTATTGCTTGGCTTTGATCTGGCACTTTGCCCTTAAGCCTTGGTTGTAATTTAGATATAACAAGGTCCAAGCAACGGGATGGAGCCATTAATATCTGTCTTTATTAAAAATAAGCCCTTACTGGACACACAAGGGAACACAGTCTTTTGTCTTTGACTAGAATAACTTATTATAGGATGAAACACTGAAGTTCATCTCATTCAACCTCCTGATAAAATGAGGGTTTTTTGTACTAATATACTGTATTAGTATTCATTATTTCACATAAGACAATACAGTGTATGTTTCCACATTCAGACAGTAATGTTTTTGTAGTTAGAGACTGTGTAAGACAGAAACATGCTCTTTATTTTGATGTTTGCACAGCTGCTGCTGTTGTAATAGGGCTTAGATCCTTGACTAGGGCTTCTAGATGCTACAAGAATCCAAGTAATAGAGTTAAGCAAAAACAGTCAGAGCATTCAACAGATAGTCTAGCATTTCAGTTAATACCCCAGCAACTACTTACTAGCCATATTACCACTGTCTACCAATAGATGGTTTAGCACAAAAATATGTGTAGCATAAAGTTTTTTAGCTCTTTAGGAAGACCCAAAGTTTACATGCTACCACAGTGAAACCATAGAAAAAAATAGAGTGAGCAGTAAGGATAAAGAAATTAATATTTCAAAGAAATCAAATTAAATCTAAACTTCAGGGTAAATCTGTTTTCAAATAAGCTGTGTCAATGATATAATAGCTCAAAGTTTTGAGGACCTGTTTGCATCATACTCTTAAGATATAACTTTTAGCAAGTTTTAGAAAGCTAGCAAGTGCTAGCCCATAGAGAATTGCAAATGCTGCTGACAACAGTGGCCAAAATTTTGTAATTATTTGTAATTCTATTATTTGCACTTCCCTTCTTCTTCTATTACTACTACTACCACTACCAGAACTGCATCTTGTTGACTTTGTCTGGTCTTTCATATCACTGCTTTTCTTCTGATATTGGCTAAACTAGACTCTTAAAAAGGAGCATGTTCTTCTGAGAAGAGCTGTGCTTGCACCTGAGTGTATTTCAAGCTTAGATGGAATTGAAGGCAGTGTTCTGAACTGAACATATAATTTTTCAGCATTGCTGCAAACAACAACAGCAGAGTTTTTGCAAGCTTTTCTAGCGTAGGTTCTCCCCTTGGCACTGATGTGTTCCTGTTATTTCTATAAGGCAGATAAAAGGAAAGCATAAGCCTTCTTAGAGAGACAGCAGCTCCTGGAAATAGAGCATTGTTGAACGGCTTCATTTTTTTTTTTTTTATTGGTCATAGCAGAGCCTGCTATTCAAGGCCAGTCTACAATGAGTTTGCAAGAAACCTTCCCCACATCTGGCATAGGAGGAGGCTTAGCAATAGCTCCCCCAAGCCAGCGTTCTGCTCCTGTGCATGCAAGAATAGTGTACACACAAACATGTTTACTCCTGGGAACTGAGAGCAGCACCCAAGTGGTTCTCAGGTTAGAATATATCTCCCAGCTTCCTCTCAGTCAAGGAGTGATACGTGCCACAGACTCTGAAAATGCACTTAAGTACTCCTCAATATTGTAAGGAGTGACTGAAGGTGAGGTGGAAAAGCATGAAAAGAAAGCTCTTCTGGCACAACTTGAGGACATTTCTTCTTGTCCTATCACTTACTTGTTACTAGGGAGAAGAGACTGACACATATCTCACTACAACCTCCTTCCAGGCAGGTGAAGAGAGCTCTAAGGTCTCCCCTTAGGCTCCTCTTCTCCAGACTGTACTATCCCAGTTCCCTCAGCCTCTCTTCGTAAGACTTGTTTCCTAGAATCCTTCACCAGCTTCATTACCCTTCCTTGGACATGCTCCAGCACCAGAGCGTTCTTGTAGTGAGGGGCCCAAAACTGAACACATTATTCAAAATGTGGCCTCACGAGTGCCGAGTACAGTGGGACAATCACTTCCCTAGTCCTGCTGGCCACTCTTTCTAATACAAGCCAGGATGCTGTTGGCCTCCTTGGCCACCTGGGCACACTGCTGGTTCATATACATCCAGCTACTGACCAGGGCCTTTTCCATCAGGGAGTTTTCCAGCCACTCATGCCCAAGCCTATAACATTGTAAATGCCAGAGGAGGTTTAGGTAGAACATGGTTTAGTGGTGGACTTGGAAGTGCTGGGTTAACAGTTGGACTCGATGATCTTAAAGGTCTTTTTCAACCTAAATGATTCTGTGATTCTAAAAGTAAGAGATTTAAAAATAAGCTTTTGTATTTCCCTATTTTGTTGTCAGCTTGTTGTAACAAGCGGGACCACGTGGGGCAGAGCTAACCAGTTCACTATATATTTCATCATGCAGAGCAATCTCAGTTTCCAAAATGGGAAGAAAACAGATGCAAGTGATCATGACAGGGAACGAGAAGCTGCAGTTAGTAATGCTGCCTGACAGTAGGTGGCCATAAGCTGCCTTTGCATATCATTTTTTAGTCTAACACTGTTCCAAAGGCACATTTTCCCAAGAGGAATAACCACCCAAATGCAGGAAAAGAAATGGAGCCAACGAAGAAAATACACATTTGGCAGTGTAGTGACCTGTCAAAATGACATTCACTGCTCTTGATAGAGGTTTACTCACAAAAAAATATTGTCTGGTACATAAGATACCCAAAAATGTGGGTATCATTTCAGATACATAAGATCAGCCTCTGGATAACTGTGCGAACAAGTAAAGGTAGTAATTTTTAAGTTCACCTGCAATGGTTAAACAATTCATCCATGTCTGCCCATGCAGCTGCATCAATTAAGATATGAGAATTTGGTTGGTGTATTCTTTCAAAAAGTGTTACTTCTTTGATCTCCTTGGCAGCACAGATACTAACACTCTCTTCCATGGTCAGGAGATAAAGATAGGACTCTGACACCAAGACTAGTTAAGAGAAATTTGTCCTCCTATCAATGTAGTTTTTCACAACATTTTAGTCTTGTAAAAACATCTCTAGCTGTTTTGACATGAGAAATCTGTAGCCATTAAAGCTTAAAAGGAAAAAAAACCAACAGGTTTTTTATAACAGCATTTAAGTAGCATATTGTGAAAGAATCTCTATTTTTAATATTTTCTTTCTTCCCTCCCCTCAAATAAGAGAAACAATTCCTAAGTGTTTAAATTTATAATCAGGTAACATTTTTCTCCATGTTTCCAGTGCTTCTGGTATACACCAAATGTAAGATACCACTACAGTTATACTGAGCAAGGTAAAGAAGTAGATCTCTTTTACAGTATCCCTAACTTTAATGATACAGAACCCATATGGTGAAAATTCCCATTGCAGGAAATACTTAGAGAAGAGCCATTAGAAAAATCACAAAGTCCTCCATATGTTCCTGTACCTTCAGTTTCTTCATAACACATTTTTAAACAGTCTTTTTTAAAGGCAGTAGATTCTTAAAAAAAGTTTGCCAAATCTTTGTAAGAGAAAGTATTCCTATGAGGCAACTTTTGTGAAAACAGATCATAAAAATTACTGAATATAGAAGAACACATTGGAAGGAAATACTCCTAAATGAAGGATTTTGACTATAAAGCTCATAATACAGTAACTACCTGTTGAAATGACCCTATTCCAAGTGATGCAAACCTTACTTGCTTTTTCAGCAGTGTACCCTAGGTAAGGTGGACACAGAATTCACATCAAATGCCTGGAATTAGGTTAAAGCTTGTTATATTTGGGGAGGGGTGGGAAATAAAGCAGTGAGCTTAAGTTCTCTGACAGTTTTATTAAACAGAAACCACTAAACAATTCATTCTGTTGTTTCATGTTAAGTGCTAATTAGTTTGCAAGCAACTAAGTTTTGCTTAGGTCCCTTAATTTGCAGAATTTTTTTGTGCCATTAATAGGTGTGTATATGTATTCATTCTACAATTATGGTTTTGTGTCAGGAGAAAATTTTACTCCATCTTTACCTCTTCTTCTATATTCCACAAAACCCAACTGAAAGTGCAAAATTATCCCAGAGGATTAATAGACACTTCTGTTAAGATTCTTTCACCTGTAAGGTTCTTCATCAATAAACCTGGTTTCTTAACAACAGAAGCCCCAAACAATACAGCTGTTGTTTGCATAGTTAATCCTACCGTGAAAGAAAAAAAAAGAAAGAGCTAATCATTTTCCAGTCTTGCTTGTGTTCTGAAGCATTGCCAGCCTATGTTTTACATATCTCAGTTGATGAATGTGTATATGTTCATTTGGATTTTATTTATAAGACAAATGCTTTCCAGTGCACTATTACGTGAATGCTGCTGTACTCAGAGTGGCTTTTCCCTGAGAGAAATTAGATGCTTGTTAGTCATTATTCATAAGATTTTTTCATTAGAAATCCCTGGCCAAAGGGAAGAGTAAATCAATACACAAATTTCTATGCTGCTGCAACCTTACATCTTTTGAGGCCCAAGTAGGACTATTTTAAATCTCATGCCTCATTGCATCAGGCGACGAATACAACTAATCTTTATATACAAACAGCAAGACAGCTTTCCTTAACAGATAAGCCAAAAACATGCAAAAGACTCTTCCAAAATGCTCCCAGACGTGACTGCAAAACAGTTGGCAATGTCGCACAGCTGAAGAGTTTTGCTCTTTCGTAATTTAGTAGCAAATTAGAAGTTCTCATCTAAATACCTCCCTGTTTAAAACAAGGGAGGCCAACGTTCAGTCTGATTGTTTAGCCCTTCTGTTCCTACAGGTACAGCAAAAGACACCAGTGAAAATTGAAGCCATTTTTGGAATAGGAAGAACAGTGAATATTTTGTAAGAGGTACAGTCTTTGCTTAGACAGAAGGCAAAGTGTCTAACAAGAAAACCTACCTAACCCAGGGTAGAACAAACACTGTAAGTATCAGTAGAAAAAAGAGTGCAATAGTTGTTTGGGATTTTTTTTCTTTTGTTCCACCTCCTCCTCCCCCAGCCCCTTCTAGCTCTCTAGTGCTTTAAAATACCTTTCTAGATTAAACACAACGTAAGGAGGAATAACCAGATCCTGTCATCCATCTGACCTCCAATTCACAGTTTCCTGGGATCGCTGGGCTAACACAAATGGCAGAATCCTTCTGGTCTGAGCATGCGTCGTATTGCAGCAATGGTTTGGACTCAGTCTCTGGCAGACTTTTGTTAAATTAAGAACAGATAGATGAAGCGGTAGGGAGCCCCTGGCTTTCCTCCATGCCTGACAGGTGTCACCATCCCCAAGGTAGGAAGGTCAGATATGTTCATGAACGTTCAGTTTTCAGACTATATTAAGCTAAACTGAATTTGAGCTTGGGTTTTAAGGTTTTCAAGTAATTTGAAGGAGGCGGAGTACATATCTGAAATAATAATATTAGGCAGTAAACTAGCCAGCTGAGAGTGGAATATAAAGAAAATTGAAACCAGCAGGGAACAGAAGCATAGAGCACTGAGTCTTCTGAATATGAACTGTGATAGTAATTCTCCCAATTAAAACCTGTTCACAATCAAAAGCATATTATGTTAGGTTAACTATAAAATTATATTAAAAAAACCCCAAATATCAGAGACTTTGGACCCTGAACTAGAAAGATGGTGGAGGCTATTTAATTAATGATGTATATCATTCAACCTCACTCGATTCTTGAAAAAATGACTGAATTTTTAAAGTTTAAGAAGTTAGAGAATAAGTAGAATTTATCTTAAGGATCAAGTATCCTAGTTTTTAATTAAGTAAAATGACAACTGCACTCTCCAGAGGACTCTCTATTAGTGAGGTTATGTATAAGTGTTTCAACTCTGTTGCTAATGGAAAAACATTGGGGTTTTTCCCATCTCTGTAGGATTGCTCACTATGTGCATGACAGCAATTTCCAGTGGAAATAGATTTAATGCGAGTCCCAAACTCCTTGGCCTTCTTCAACAACAAAACACTTGTTTTATTACAGAGAGTTATGCTGTACCAAAACCAACAAACCAAACCAATATACAATCCCCTTCTTCATCATAGTGATTTTGGGAATGTCCATCAAGGAAAACTTATTCCTGGATTCAACTTCCATCCTCCAGACATTACTATCTTGTGTCTGAGAATGTCCCCATCACTATAAACCCTTCTATTTTTTCCCTAAGTAGAGATTAGGAAGTGTTATGTATTGGATAAAACCAGGAAGCTGCAGTGTGTTTAAACAGTAGTTTGAATCATAAAGCAGATGGAAATTGCTTTCACATAATAGGCAAGCTATGTTACTGTCCAGGTTCATGCTGGCACATGCCAACAGTGGTGTATTGCTGTCGTTGCAGTCCTCAGTGACATCCATGCCAGGTCATACAACCCAGTCCAAACACAAAAGGTGATGGGGCTTGTAGATATAGTCAGACATTCATACCATTCCATTCTACTGCGTAACAGAAGTCAGGCATTAAGATTTTTTTCAGTCTGATGAAAATTAAAAAATAATTTTTGGTCATTGCCGAGCTCTCCAGTCTGTCCAGGTGTCACTGGATGGCAGCACAGCCTTCTGGTGTATCAGCCACTCCTCCCAGTTTAGTATCATCAGCAAACTTCCTGAGGGTACACTCCATCCCTTCATCCAGGTCACTAGTGATGATTAATAAGACTAAACCCAGCACTGACCCCTGGGGAACACCACTACTTAGGTTGTCAGCTGGACTCTGCACCACTGATCGCAACCCTCTGAGCTCTGTTGTTCAGCCAGTTCTCAACCCATCTCACTCTCTGCTCTTCTAACAGAAGCATCAGCTTCTGTTACTCTGGGCCTCTGGTCAGCCCAGCAATAGGTTGGAATTTTCTCCTTAGGCTTCAAAACTGAGAAGTAGACTAGTTCCTGTCAAGCTTTTAGTGGCACTACCCGTGAGGGTTAACAATATGGAATTTAGAGCAGTGAAGAAAAAGCATTAGGCAAGTGGGCACGTGTGCAATCCCACTTGTAATAGCTCCATCTTGCCATCTCCTTTCCTTTGCTCGAGCAGATATAGCACAAGGTACAATAAGCAATCGGGATGTTCCTCAGTGACTGAAATTTAGTTTAGAACTGTAGCACGATGGCTCTCCATCATCCTTTGAGGTACACATTCAACCGTGGCATAGCTGCTCAGATAGCGGAGGTAGATTTCTGGGAGAAAGGAGAAGTTGCCAATGAACGGCTTAATGAGACAAGTTGGCAGGAAGTGAGCAGTATCATCAAGGGAAAAAGAGGTGGCTGATCTCGTTAGGCTCTACACCAAATGCAAAGAGGATTCTTGTTAGTTCCAGCCAGACTGGGAATGACAGGACACACGTGCTCCTTACAGCACTGCGGAGCACCTGGCATCAGTGGCAGTAAGGATGCGGCAGTCGTCTGAAGTTGCCTGGAGCACAAAACAGGCAAAACCCCTCCTGCTGGTGAAGAACCAGGGTTGGCCCCGGGGGCTATGTTGCCTGGTTTAGACTCATAAATCAGAGAGTGACACTCTCCTTTACCTCAATTCCTCTACTCCCTTTTCCATATAGGTGTACTCCTGCATCAGGTACCCCTGCCACCGAAACAGATATGCTGTAACGCTTGCCTGGTACAAATATCTGCATGGAATAAATGTGACATTTATTACTGGCATTTAGGCAATCTTATAACCAATAACTATTTGTGGGTGAAAACTGGTGCCTAGGTATATACCATACAAACTCATACAATATAACCACAACGTGTGGGCATTTAAGAAAAGAAAAAAACCATGAGCTCTTGCTTGGAACACTGTGCATGCAATGGTATATCAAAGTACTTTAGTTTAAAGCATACCATTAGCTATCAGCATTTAAATACAATTTACAGATAGCAGGAGGACAAAAAAACCACTAAATGGGCCCACAGGTCACATAAATTGCAACATTATGACCCATCAGCCAGCAGGCAGAGTAACTGGATGGGCAAATCCACTCCCTGCTGACCTCATGGGGTGCCTTAGAATAAGACTTTAAAGACAGGGGTAGGCAGAGCACAAGTAAGATCGTGATTGTTTCTTTTCCCTTGTGTTGCACCATTCAGAATAACTTGTTGGTGCTATTCCAGTAGAAAGCCTGATTTCTATCATCACCCACATGCTGCCTCATGCATCCATGTGTATCACTAAGGGTACCAAGACACTCATTTTTCCAAGAGAATCCTTTACAGTTAAGACTCTTTTAGTTGGATTCAGGACTCAGTTGTCACAAAGATGACTTTATTTCCAAACTCCTGACTTTATTTAGGTAACAAGTGAGTTGCTTGTTACCTAACAAATACTTTTTTGTTGTTGTTATTGTTGGTTACCATTGGCCGAAAAAGGAAGTGTGTTGTTTTTACATGAATTATCCTCCAGCATCAGTAAGATATATCCCACATTTCCTTCAAATGCTCTTCTTACTTGCAAGTGACAGTAGTTACAACATGACTTCTCACACTTCTTTTACTTGGTGCTTCAGTTTGAGAACAGCATAAACTGACTTAAAAAATATCAGTATAGAATGCACTAAATTTATGACACACATTAATGTTTTTCCCAAAGAAAGTGCCCTGTGCCCTCATAAGCTTCTCCAGTTTCCTATGTCTGGACACTCTGACCTGAGTATTGATTTCTAGTTTGCCATATTTCAGCAGCTCTGCTCATTGTTTTAGTTCCTACGTAGAATAGCAAAAGATTTAAACTCTACATGCCATTTATAGAGATTATAGAGATGCGTCCTTGGAAATAATTTGTTTGGTTCAAGTTCACAAGCACAGTTTGAGTGCAATGAGCCTTGACACCAGCAAGAGATCAAGAACTGGGAGATGAATAGTACCTGAAATGGTAAATGGTGATTTCATCAAGGATGGATCTGATTGACAGACCTGGCCGTAGCATCTCCCTCCCAGCAGAAATCAGAGCGTTGCCAGCGGGCTGTCTGCCACAGCATGGACACAGTCCCCAGCGTGGCACCACTACCTGCTGGACTGGACCACTGCCCAGAGTTCAGAGCATCATCAGGTCCCCTCCTATCTCAAGGGAGCAGGAACCAGGGCAGGGCTCATTTGGTGGTTCAGAGGATGCTGTGTATTCATACGTAAGCATGAGTGCGGGTGAACCTTTTTCTGCTTCAAAACACAAATTTCAAGCAGGTATGACAGGTTCGTGTTGACAGTTACAGTTTTCTTCTTCTGATCTGACATCTTCTGTTGCTTCAAATGCACAGGCATATAAACTTCCTGCCCCCCACTCTGGTGTATATAGCATTGACTCAGATTACAATTTTCTTTTATAATGCTATGATTATCATTAACTTGGAATAAAGAATAAATATTTTCAACTTACACAAGAGGTTTTCCCCCCCGCCCTGGAAATTATAAGCAGTTTTAAAAGAAAAGAAGCAAACTTTATAAGAAACTGCAAATTAATCTTTTCAAGATGTATCAACTGGCAGCATCAGTGGGTAAAAAACCCAGCAGTTTTGGCAGTTACGAGGAAGAGCTGTTGGAAACTACATATGTTTATTCTAATTTCTGATTTATTTAAGAACCATTTGTAAAATATCATACAGAAAAGTTGGGTATGCACAAGTATATGAACTGATGCATCACTGATTGATGAGTAACTCCATGCAAAATCTGTGGCCTTTTTAATTTCAGAAAGTCTTATTCTAATATAAAAATCCCCAAACTGAGAATAAAAAATGAACAGGAGGACTTGAAGGTTTTCATGAGTGAAGAGATGGTTAAAACCATTCTTTCTTAAAAGCAGCAAGTTATTAATAATTTGCTAGAGAGATAAGTAAGTTGAATGAAAGAAAATATGCATATAATTATCTGTCTGGTTTTAATCCTGTAGGAATATAAAGAACACTTTGGGAAGAGAGAGGGGATGGAGGTTGTATGATCCACTCATATAAATCACCACTGACTCCAAATCAGTTCCTGCAGGAGGATGTAGACATATTGTTCTGCCAGACAGATTTCCCTTCTTGGGATGGGTTTTGGAAAACAGCAGTCAGATCGAGACTTCTGAGCAGCCCTATAAATCTGGTCTGAAATGAAAGCTGAGCAGCTCAGAGCCTATTTTAATATATCTGTCTTGGCAAACGTGGACAAATCTAAGGCATTCAAATATATTGAAGTTCACATTAGATTTTAGGCTGTTTCAGGATTGTGTGGCTGCTGAGTAGATAGTTAGAAGACTTCAGAATAGTGTTTTGCTGGATTGTGTATTTGGACCTGGATTTTCTTTATACACACAATTACAGGGAATGTCATAGCTGAAGACAGAGAATTTAATGGCACGATCCAATGATGGGCGTTTCTGTAGCCCAGACTTTCTAAATAAAATAATTATTCATTACTTCTTTACAAAGCTATTATATAAAATTCATTGGATTTTAAAATTAATATGTATCTAAGCTTAAAGAGCACTAAATGTACATTTGGTGATTCTTGCATTCTTCTGGGATCACTGAGGTATATTGGTCACTAAAATTCCTGGTGGATGAAGAAAGAAAAAACGGAAAACTTTGTAAATTTAAAAAGGCTTAAAATGTATTTTTGTATGCACTTACTAAATTTCAGTTAAACTGTGTGAAAACACAGGGGGGACTCTGCATCTCTTGAGATTACAGATACTCTCTGTGCAGGAATGGATATATCACTGCAAGAGTTTGCTGTCTCATCTTTATTGTATTAGACGTGTTTGTGTTGTGGTACCTCCTGGGACAGCGAATCACAGAACAGTCACATCATTGCTGCATGGTGATTATTTTGAAGTTTCAAAAATGAGGCTATCATTTCCTTGAATGCAGAATTTTTCGCTGATCCTGAAATACTCAACTGCAAGTAGGAGATTGCCTGTTTGTTGTCTACCAGTCTGTTTTCTGAGAAAAAAAAATAAATTGTATTCTCTGCAAATTTATGTTGACAGCAAAGTTGTGGTTCTAGCTTGCATCTCCCCAGTGTCCTACCAGTAGCTAATAAGTACTGATCTCATGGCCAGGCCTTGCCCCTTGGGTTAATAGTAAAAAAAGGAAAGGTAAAATGCAAAGATAATATACAGAAAAATAAGAAGGCTCACGGGGGAATAGGGTGCAGAGAAGGTAAAGTAAAATAGGAATGTGATTTTAAATGAAAAAAATATCTGAAGAAGCACAAGCAGCTGGAAGGTCAGGATTGTCAAAGAAGCAAGCTTGTAGACACTTGGCAGTGTAGAGCAAATGGGAAGTTACTCACAGCTCTTGTTCTCCTGTATAGCCCACTGACCATCTCAAAGGTTTGCACTCGTAGCTCCTGTGGGTGCCACAACTTTCAAAAGGTTCATGCACGCTATGCACCTAAGAAAGGGCTTCTGATACTGCAGCCCCACGTAAAGTTTTGCCTTAGTGGAAATGTGATACTTCAGATTTGGTTTCCCGTGAAGGAACTCGACTGGTTAAGCAAAATTGCTGAGACCTGGAGCAGCAGGAGACAATTCGAGATGATTTGGGTTCATACCAAAGGAATCAGATGGCTTGTGTAGATACACAAACTGATTCTCCTGGGAAGAAAGCACAGAGTTATGTTAATTGGAGAGGATGCCATTGCAGTTCTGCTGGGTTCTGGAGACACGTTTATTGATTAAAGCACAAATTCTGAAAATGTAGTTATGCAACATATACTGTCTCATTTAGTAATCTTTGCAAAAAATGTTGGCATACCTTTTTGTACAGAATAAACTGGGAGACTTGGCAGTAGAAGAATTGAGCAGACATCAAGTTTAGTGCGTTTGGACTATTATCAACTTCTGTAGTTTGAGAAATGTGTGAAGAATTTTTCTTGAAGAGTTAAGAAAATCCCTAGTCTGTTCAAAATTGGGTTAAGTGAACTCTGAGCACAGCATTTAGCAGTATTATGGGAATCATACTGAAAGTTACTGGTACTTTCTGCTAACTGATCACAGTTATGATGTACATGGGCTGGAATCCCTCACTGCTCAGTTTAGAGTCCCCTGTCCTGTCTGCTCCTCCCTGCAGGTGCTGCCTTTCCCTTTCTGCACCTCCCAACGTGGTGCACAAGACCCAGCAGTGGCCTTGGTCTGCACCCCAACCCTTGGCAGTAACTCTACCATGGGGTGTTCTCACTGTTGGAAGCAGACACTGTCTGTGAGAACAGGCTGCTACCTTCAGACAGTGCAGTGGGTTAGAAGAACTGAGATGAAAAGAAAAATTACAGAACAGAATTAGTTCTGTTCTCACTCAAACCAGGACAGCACTGAACTTGCACAATAATCTAAAAATCTCTGGATGAAAGAGAATATAGAGAGGAGGAGGAGTTAAAGATTTGCACCAGAATGGCTCCATGTAGTATTAGGCCTGAAAGGATATTAAATGAAGGAAGATGGTATGTAAATACTATGGAGAGAGTCTCCATAAAGAAAGATCTCCCTGCTGCTGGGTAGCCAAGAGGTGTTAACATCCCACAGGAAAGGTTACTGTTTAAGGGCAGATCCTACAGGGTGCCTTAATGAAAGGTTAGGATGGACAGACTTTCTTTTGGAGATTACTGTATCTTCTTTTGACATTTCACAGTTCCCTAAAGTGGAGAAACTTTTAAAATACTGGTGTTTGCTGGGAGGGGTGCCATCAGATGCCTCTGCTGTTACAGTACGGTGACTTGAGTCACTGAAGTGCTACTCAGAATTTAGTATATCTATAGTGTGTTTTAAGTGGGTTTATTTAAATGACAAGGGGAATCTTAAAGACTTCTGCCAATACTGGGCAATATCCTGTTTCCTCCTACTTAACCTCCCTCCTATTGTATTGTATCACCTGCCTAGACAAGGTTCTCAACTTAGAATCATAGAATGGTTTGGGTTGGAAGGGACCTTAAAGATCATCTAGTTCCAACTCCTCAACCATGAGACACCTTCAACAACACCAAGTTCCTCAAAGCCCTATCCAGCTTGAACACTTCCAGGGATGGGGCATCCACTACTTGTTTGGGCAACCTGTTCTAGTGTCTCACCACCCTCACAGTAAACAATTTCTTCCTAATAGCTAATCTAAATCTACCCTTTTTCAGTTTGAAGCCATTACCCCTCATCCTATTGCTACACTGCCTGATAAAGAGTCCCTCCCCATCTTTCCTGTGTCTGCCCTCTCCATGCCCTGTCTTCCTAATTTAGTTCTTTAAATCCCTGCCTCAGGGAGAGCTCCGTCATTTGTCAAGTTGTGTTCCAAATTGGTTTTGGGTACAGGAGGGCTGCACAGCACTCACTCCTGACAAGCTTCAAGTGTCTAGAGTAAGAAGGGTCCCTATCTGCAGACTTTCAGCCTTGAGTGCTCTGAATCTCAGTTTTGCTTTTAAGGCAGCAAATTTGACACAGGGTTTCCAACTTCCCAAATTCAGTGGTGGCTCACCGCCAGCTTGCTTTTAGTATTTAGGTTAATATTGATGATGGAAACGTTGTTTGTTGTAGTTATGAACCAGATCTATTGGTTGCTAAGAACATTCTTTTATATGTGCCTTTGATAAAGGTTTCTTGTGTTCTCTAAGATGATTATGCACAACTGCACCAAGAATGCTGTTAAGGTTGATAAATAAAACTCTTTAAGAAATACCTGTAGGATCTTACATTGCAGATGTTCATGCCCTCTTTTTGGGGAAGCTGATCCAATCTTTGATTTCACAGCGCTACAGCTTTTTTTACGGCAGCACTTCTTCAGCTTGTGAGCGCCATTGTACCGGTGCACTTCATGAACGCATTTAAAATAGCTCATCTTATCTTCAGTGCTTCCCAAGGTTTTGGGATTTGTCTCATACTCTGCAAACTCTGTGACAAAATGTTTGTTTTCTCGTGGACCTTTCTGTGGTTTGTCACGAAATGTTATCTAAGAGCTGAAAGGGCAGCATTATCTTTGTGTTGCAGATAAGGAAATGAGGCACTTGAAAACCAGCATATTCTGAATGCAGATAGATTCAGTAAGCTGAAGTGCTGGGTTTGGGCTTGTCCTTGGGCTGGTTTATCAAACTTGCTATGATACCTTATGCCTTTTTAATTTTTACTCTTAGATCTTCTTTTCTTATTTAGACTATTGTCCAGCCTGTCCGAGGGTTGTTTTTTTTCCGTGATCTGTCTCTATATTTTCCCTTTCCCATATCAACTTCATTTAGTCTACATCAGTTTATGAGGTTGTGTTGGTTTGACCTTGGCTGGACACCAGGTGCCTACTAAGCTCTATCACTTCCTCCCCCCTTCCTCTCAGCTGGACCAGGGGGAAGAAAAATCAGATGAAACTCGTGAGCTAAGGCAAAAGCAGTTTAATGAGGAAGCAAAGCAATGCCGTGCGTATAAAAATGGCAGCTGACTCTACTTCAGACTTTTCTTTTTCGTGACGCTTAAAAACAAAAGCCCCAGACTAAATTAGCTTGAACTGAAAAGTGTATTGATTAGTGGTGTATTCTTGTTACCCTCTATGCTGCCAGGCCTTCTGCTTCCAGGGAGACAGGTCATATAACATCCTGCTCTCCAGCACCGAGCTCCGATAAGTCACGCAGACTGGGACAAGCAGCCATCGCTTGATACCGCGTGTCGGGAGCTTAACAACAGGTTCAAGTGGCATCTGTGGTACTGAACTGAAAATCTGCCTTAATTACCTTGATTGTCCCTTTCATTAGTAAAACTAACAAGTAAAACAGGGCTGGTCTTTGCAAAGCTGTTTTCTGAAATTCACGTAGATTGGGATTTTTTCATTATAGTCTTGACCTCAAAACACAGGATCTTCTTCAGCAGGCCTGTAAAGGTGTGACAGTGTCCTTCTTTGTCACATTTATTTGCATGCACTTTGGTGAGGTTTCTTTCAACGGCTGCCTCTTCTGGTGTCCTAGTTAATTTGTGTTCATAATCCATGAAATTTCTGTCTTGGGGAAGGGAAAAGGTAATTTAGGACTCTGGCTGTGCCTTTCAGTGGAAGAGCCTGCTTGTTTGATATGTGTGAAGGCTGACGGGGAGAGGTGTCCATAAGCGAATAACTGCTGGAAACTGTCCAAAGAAAAAGCCTGTCCCTCTTCAGAAGGAAATGTTTTCTGCTGTGCTAACAAAGACTGCCGTAATTTCAGTAAATTAGGTTGTCTGTATAGCTCTGCTACTATAATTCTATCTTCTGGAAATCAAACCTAATGAGAAGGTACTTCAACTTATTAGGAAGCAGGAGAATCACATTGGTTACACTTTTGACGTTGTCTTTATGGCTTTTTATAGTTATTCTGTTATTCTCTCAGAAAAAGTCAGGAACAGGGATATGATGTGCATTACTTTAGTTTTCTGCTTACTATTGTTCCCATAACGATTAATCCATTAATCAGATGTTTACTTTATCCAGTAGAATCAAACATGCTCCTAAACTGTTACAGTCTTCTACAGAGTCTCTCCTCTCTCTGTGTGCATGCACCTACTACCAGTGGAAATGCTCAGATTTCAAGTGTGTCTTTTGTTCTTTGGTTTTCTTGCTCTCCAGTTATGCATATCATACCTTCTGCTTCGTATGAGATCATTGCAAACTGTGTTCTTCCTGCTTACAGGAGGAGTTGTGTGGTAAAATGCATAATTTAGGCCTATGTAAAGTAAGGAATCACAGCTGTTGCTCACATGTTTTCATATGGCTTCAGAAACTTCTTGCAGCAGTTCTTTTGTTTACTTTATAACAGTGACAACATGAGTTATGACTGTGATTGGGTTGACTTTTTGCTCTTCAAAATTCAGGCTCTACAGATGCCTTGCATTGAAACTCTGAAAATGAAGGCAGCACAACCCCTGTTCTTTCACTAAATACTGTGAAGTTGTCATAAACGGTTATTTTGATTTTAATAAAGATAAAAAGAGGAAAGTATTCTGCGATCTCTCTCTGCAGCCCCTGAAATTATATTCCAATAGAAGTCAGTGATGAAAGTGGTGTGAAACATAAACTTTTCTCTCCAGATACATTATTATCTTGGACCCTACACTAGATGATGTCTATTGTTTATATCATGCATTTTGTCATAAAAATGAAATTCTGAAACCACTGTGAAGGCCTGGGTTTTGCAAACATGATTTGAAAGATCTTGTACAAATAAACAGCAATCCTTTTTTCAATTAATTATACACAAATAACAGCATTTATCATGAACGTCCAGGTTTTTTTCTGATACTGTAAGATTTGGTTTTTGGGAGGGATGTGTAAATGCAGATACATATAGCTAGATATGTTTATCTGCAGATATGCATCTGTATACATGATGTATATCTATAAGCAAAAATACATGCACAAACATACCTGAGACCAAATATGTGTTACTGCAAGATGCAGGGACAATAAAGACTGTAGAAATGACCTGGAAGAAGTAAATTACACTACATTAATGCATTTAATCTGTGTTTGGAGATTTCCTAATCTCTCTGAAATTTATTTACTTAATCATAATTGTAGGTGCTAATGTAGGTGGATTTGGAAAGCTAAAAGGCAAATACAATCCTGTTGTGAAGGCACAATTCTTTGCTTAGGGCTTGACTGGCCTTGCTAGATCTAGAGTGTTTGTGATTGGTTGTGCAAAGAAACGTGGTAGAAAAGGAGCAAGAGGAAAGCACTGTGACAGCCCATCACACACAGAATAAGATATAGCTAGCCTTTGATTTCTTCATTATATAAACTCTATAAGTGTCATGTAAATTGGATGAGGAATGTGTACAGTGTATGCTGTATACAGGCAGAAAGCTGGTTAAAGTTGGCAGTATAGATTTGAAAATAGGTGATGAAAGAAGGCAAGAGGTAAATGCAGCAATATCTGATTTCAGCTTTATTGCTATCGAGGGCTCTGAAGTCAGGCAATCTCAGTGTGACCTTAGAAATCCACCTGAGACTCTTGTACCTCACCGTGTCTCTATTTTACTTTTTACTTTCCAGCTTTATGAAATGTCATGTAATTAAACCCTCACAGTGAAAGGTGACTGTTGAATCTCTTGATTTTAACTATGTAATTATTTTTTTTTCCTTGAATTTCTCTTTTTGGTGATCACAAGACAGAAAGACATAGAGGATCTACAACTTTTCCATGTGCATTTATGAATAAGAATTTTTAAGGAGATGATAAACTCTCCTCTGTTGAACAATTAGCTCTACAGGTGCTGTTTCCAAGAAGCAGCCACTTTTCAGGGAGCATGTGAAGTACAGGGAAAGGTTTTGCTTGTTTTGTTAGTTGGATCATTTCCTTCAAGCATATTCTTTAAGTCCTTTGACTAATAAAACTATAAAGTATTTCTTTTGGCAACAGATGAATAAACTATAATACTGGAAAACATCCAGAAAAAAAGATGACATTCTCAATGTTCACAGAAATTCCATCTCCCAACTTCTGAAATTTTCTGTTCAGAGAACAAGTGAAAACTCCTCCTTGTGTTTCTGTCTGTAAGGCAGGGAAAGGAAGAAGGAAAGCAAAGTGAAAGGGCAATATGTATGTGGTCAACCCAAAATTAATCGCTTTGCTAATGCTACCATTCCTCTGGCTGATCTTCCCAAGGTGTTACCACGTTTACATTATGAGCTGGACCAGCTGCTTGAAACAGGTTGCGTGGTGGTAAATGGTGTTCCCTCCCCCTGACCCCACTCAGGAATTCAGGAAGGGAATAAGGGAATTAATGGGTTTTTTTTTTCTCAAAGGTGGCCACAGCAGCGGTGTGGGGTACCTTGTTGCTGTAGGGTTCCTTGCAGATTTAGGGGTTTTTAGGCTGGTTTCCATCCCCATTTGATTTAATAAACACACTGCAAGGAAGGAGATTCATTCTTCTAAGGGAAGATATGGTAGGAAAAGATTGCTCTAAGATTTGGTGGGAAAAGATAGCTCTCTATGTAACCTTTTCTGCTGAAAAGCAGCATTAGGAAGAGTTGGAAGGTTTTATGGGGACAGGGCTGTATAGTCTGGAGAGATTGTCTAGAGATTTATGTAGCTTGGATAAGCATTCTGGCTCTGAGCCTTTCTGTATGTTAAACTTGAAATGAGATTAAGGAAGGCAGGAAAGAATAGACTTTATTTTTTTAATGCTTGTACCAGCAATGTTGACTCTTTCTCTCACCACTTCATATTTTAGTTCTTTTTGTAAGGTCACTTGGATTGGATGTCTTATAGGCAACTTATGTAACCAAGTTAGAAGCTCTCTCACAAGGTGATGTGCAAAAATGGAGCCCTCGAAGGTCCACACAGAGTGGTATTTTGGGGTCTCAACACCTTCTCAAGAAGTAAAACAGTTTAGTAACATTTATTATGTAATAGTTGTGAAATATTTTTTTACAGGTTTAAATCAGCAGTGTTGATTTTTGTAAAGCTCTCTGAGATTTTCTTACACAGTAGCAAGCAGCTGTCCTTATGTAACTGATAACTACTGTTTACATTTATTTTTTTCTGCTATTTGACCGCAAAAATGTGAATTACTGGCTTTCCAGCTTCTCTGTTGCTTTTGCACTTTGTGCTAACATAAATTTCTTTGAATCAAGCAGAGAATCAAAATGAGTGTATTCTAGTTCCACTTCATTTTCTTCACCAATAAAGCAACTCATGTAGTTTATTTAATTAGCTTGCAGCTCAAGATGGTCTTCTAGGACAAGTGGGAGGCTAAAGGAGCAGCAACCTGGCCTGGAGTATATTAGAGGTCCACTGTCTCTCCCCATCTCATAATCTTCACTTGCCAGAGTCCAGTGTGAAGAGCAGCAGAATGCTCATCATATTTTTAAGAGTTTGGTAGGGTGATGAAAAAGATTTGGAGTTTGGTGACAGTTTATCAGTGCTGTTATTGAGGAAACAGGCATAAAGAGTGGAGTTGTCCCAAAAAGGCAGAATAGATTGGAGGATCTCCAAACTACATAGGGTGGGTGATGTTTTATGGTATTTTGTGGAATGTAGGGTGTAGCTCAGGGATATCAAAACTCAATGATCTGTGAAGTACCTCTAGGTGTATCACTCTGAATTATTGTCCATCTGAAATAACTGTTGCTCTCCAGACTCCAAGTATTGTTGCAATGATGGCCTGAACTTAGACAATCGTGTCTGGCGAACCAATTTCTGAAGTGTGACTTTTATTATAAACTGGGGATTGTTTGTAGATTTGTTATTTTACTTTAGGGTGTGTAAACAGTCAGTAGGACCCGTATTTATTCTGTTAAATTAAATGGAAAGAAAACTGTGCGATTAATGTAGCAGTTTCATTCCACTTGGCCATGATGTAGGAATTATTTTTTTTTTAGACATCCCCTCTCCTTTTAAAAAAATACAATAAAATAATAATAATAAAAAAAAAAGAAACAAGAATACCAGCTCAAAATAATTAAAAGAAAAAAAAAAAAGGAACATAATATTTGCAAGCCCAGTTTTTCCAGACACTGGAAATGAAGTTGCCAGTCCTCAAAGTTCAGGGGGAAAAAATAATTGTGGTGTTACTCATTTTAAGGTTCCTGACATGAGGTGAGAGAGATTTTAACTGATCCTCTGCCACGGTATTATGAAATGGACTTGCTAGGCAAGTAATTGCTATTCAACTTGTAAAAAAGAGATCGTTATGTTCCCTCTTCATGTGTGTTCATTGTTTTCTGGAGCGTGAATCTGAGACCATACTGCACAGAGCTGAACCTAAACTTGGTTGCAGCTCCTTTGCAGTACTCTTATAGTACTGTAATAGTACTGCAGTCTGCAGTACTATTATATAAAAAGGCATTGTCAAAACTCAGCATATCAGGTGTCTCAGATGTGATGCCCAGAGCTAGTGGCAGCTCTGACTTCTCTGCAGAACAGAAGTTTCTCTGCCTCATTGGTGTGCTAGGTACAAAAATCTATTCAGACCTGTGAAACGCTCACTGTATTGATGAACATTGTAGAAAACCCTGCAGGAAATGAAATATTCTGTCTTCACAGGAGGTTTGCACTAAGAAATTCCTAGGACCACACATTGAGAAAGGGCTTCTTAGTATTTTCCAGCACTTGCTTTGAAATAATGTTTCTTCAGATTGATTTTGATGTAGTTGTGTGCTAAGTAGGCCAAATGAAGTTTTCTATTTAATTCTGTCATTTCTAAAATTTCAAATGCTTTAATTTCGTACATCTAATGTTCTTTTAACTTCATCCCAAGTAACCAGAAACCATTAACTACCCTTAGTGGACTTGTCTTGGTTGTGGACTAACTATGGCATAGATGCTTACTCTTCTACACCAGTTATGCACAGATGGCTTGGGTTCAGTCCACATCACTTTCTGAAGGAGTGCTGTGTAGAAGTGTCTGTGATACTTGCAGGACTGGTTTGGGTCTGGAAGTAATTTAACTGCTTCCATGTGTAGCCTGAAGTTATTGCTCACAGAGCAGACCTCGGCAACCTTGCTCTGAACTGTCTAACGTGAGGAGCTGTTAAACTCCTCTGTCTCCAAATTGCCCCTGCACCATTTTCTTCAGTGTTAGTATTATCCTGGGATCCTAGTCCTGTGTAACCCCCAATAAGGAGATACTGACCAATAATATAATCATAGAAACATACTTGCATTCATATTGATGATTACCAATAATACTGTGGTCACTGAATTGTAATAATATCAATGAAATGGAATAAAATCACCCCCCAAAAATGTTTCTGGAAATAAAATGATTTAACTCCATTTCTCATTTAAATAGTTACTCATAAATAAGAAACGTAGACCATCAAACTTGAATAAATCTACCACCTTTGTCTTCATGTTCAGCCAGTCCATGATTGTCTCTACCTGCCACCATATAGGTGATAACTTGTCACCAATGTCAAACCTTACGTTTTTAGGTCAAACAAAGCTTACACCCTCAAATATTTTTCTTTAGTTCTGAATCTATTTTATTCACTTTTTTATATGGTAGGGAAACAAAGTGAGAACTGTCTTTGCGAATGTGTCTTTGCCTGAGAATTTTGAGAAGGTGGGGGAAAGGGCTTGGTGTGCATTCTGCTTAGCTATTCACTTACCTGAGTTCAGCCAGAGAGGAGAAAAGTCTGAACATGACACTGATGCAGATGATTTCACTGTTTCTCTCTAACAATTGGTGTAATAAGA
Organism: Actenoides hombroni; assembly: GCA_024336885.1. Lineage (NCBI taxonomy): Eukaryota > Metazoa > Chordata > Aves > Coraciiformes > Alcedinidae > Actenoides > Actenoides hombroni. The sequence continues at coordinate 96,835,035 of WUAM01000287.1, forward strand.
TGGAATTCAGTATTCAAAGGAGTTACCACTGCCACTGTGCTGAAGTGGGGAAAAAACAAAACAAAACAAAGAATAGAGGGATTAGAAGAGAATTGCTCTTAATTTGGAAGGAAACTTTGCTCATCATCTGAGATGAGTGAGTAGAGACACAAAACAGCATTTTCAATCAATATTTTGGCAGAGTGTGAGCTCTGTGCTTTAAGGGATTTGTAATGAAGTCTCTTCCCTGCACCTTTTTCTCATGGGAAGTCCACTTCAAATGGGAGATATGAACTTGTGACTTGAGCACATTCTTCAATGTGAGATTTGAAAGGAGACTGTATAACCCTAAATTTCACATAGCAGCAGACATACTTGAAAGAAAAAGAATAAAAAGTACATTTAATGAAGTGTTGTATTAGTTTGCTTTCTGGTGCTGACTTTGGCTTTGTTTAGCCAGTGCTTAAAGAATAGAGTCTTTCATTAATTTGCCATAACAAGCATAAATTCAGGAGATGAAAGTGAATTCTTCAATGGCACGCACATTACTGCAGGGTGGAGTCCACCCAAAATGTTAGACACAGGCTGAGCATGCTGAAGAGCAATAAATATCTGAAACGTATCTCAGGAATTCAGTTTTGGCATCCATCACAGTGTAATTACGATGAAGAAAATTAGAAAGATGTACTAACTTTTGTTGCTTTTTAGGGTGGCCTGCTGAATAAAAGTGACAGATGCATTTTTTTCATTAAAGCATTTGATGCTGGGATGCATCCCTCAATAGACAAAGATACTGAGGTCTTGATTCAGTCAGCTTTTATTTTCAGGCTGTTTGGTTGGAATCTGTTGAAGCCAGCACACTATGGTGAGGAAGCTGGGACACTGTGAGAAATCCTTACTTCCAGCCTTGTCTTAGCTTTAAACAGACACGCTTCCTTCTCATACTTGGCTTAAGAACTATTTTAATTTAGTTGCTAAACTTAAAGCGTAGAAAGTTCTTATTTATCCTACTGACTTCTGCTGTTGAGTCAGTCGTACCTGAGCAGGTGAGGAAGCTTTTAATGTACTCTTCATCAACAATTTTGGATTGTTTGGAATATATTTAGGAAAAATGTGACCTTTCGGTGCTCCTCTTCAGTGCCCTTTAAATCAATCCACTTCTAGATGACAAAAGCATTGAAGAAATCTTAAGTTTATCTTGAAAAAGATAGTTTTTAAAAATCAAAGTTTCTTTACCTTTTTGCCACTAACATTTCAAGCACTACTCAAGTGTCCCAGAATGATCTTAATGCTTCTGTGCTGTCTGTTCACTTGTTGGATTTCTGTTTGTTGAGATGAAGAAAGCCAATGCATCCCTTCAGAGGAACTCTTGGACTTGGCTGAAATTCAGTAGCTGTTAGCACTTCCACAACAAGTATTGAGAAATGTTAGAAGTGACACCTACTGAAGGGGTTTTGTAGTGCTTTTTAAACTAACATTTCTTCTATCATGAAACTTTTTCACACGCAGTCTGTTATTTTGGGAGCAGAGGGAACACCTTTTGGAATATCCTGCCAGTTGAAGAAACGGTGAGAATTAAAAATCAGCTTAATAGAGAAAGAATATAACTGGAGAAATGTACTGCTATTTTGTTCTCAGTATCACTCTCCCATGGTATTCCCCAAGCACACCTTATGTTTGAATTTTACTGAAAATTGGATGGCTACCTAAGTGTCACTTTTGGCAGCATGCTCTGTTTCCTGCAAAACCCACCGTGGAAAGTGATGTGAAACACCAGCTCTAGGATTGCTGTTTTTCCAGTGACTGTCATTTTCTTTTTTCCATAATATACTGTGTATCATTTTTAGAAGTCCATGCTTATTGAGCATATGTCACAATATAAGAATTTTGGAGATTGGCTTTTGGCTTTTGAGTAGCAGAAGTAGCTTTACATGCTCACTGAAATACTTCGACTCTGTAAGCCACCCTGCCAAGGTCTAGTTTAAGTGTATTTAGTTACCTTACCAATTGTAATGCTGTTATTTCAGGATGCTAAACTGGTTCCATCTTTACCTGCCTAGCGTAGCACCTTGGAGAATGAAGCTGAGCCTAAAAAACAAGGAACAGCGATCTTGGGAAATAGTAGCCTTCATGACAGCAGCAACACATCACTACATGACAACTAAAGATCATTGATCAGTGTTTGTGCTTTGCAAAAACTGCTGAATGCTGTGGGGTAGAGCAAAGTTTGGAGTTTGAACAGGAATTTCTCTTTTTTTTTTATTTTATTCCTCTCACTATACAATAAGGCTGGAAATTCTTGTGTTTCCTCTTTTTACTTCCTGAGAATCTTCCTTTTTGTTTAGGAAAAATGTAAATATTAGGAAATGTGGCTTTTTTTTTTGTCCTAGAAAAACAGAAAAGTAAAAACAAAACAAACCCCAAGACAGTCAGCGAGAATCTATCATTTGTTTGCTTCAAAACCAACAGGTTTCATCCTGGAAGGTTTGCTGTTGTACTAATAAGAAATGTTGTTGATGAGTAAAAATGTTTGGTACGTCAACACTTGTACCATATGTCCTTTTCCTGCTCTCGTGTTAGTCCATTTGTTAAGCAGCCCAGCTGTGTTACCCCTTGATTCTCTTTCCTTTATACATAGGGTAGGAACCCCAAGACTGTGCTTTTTTGCCATAATCACCACAAAAGTGCCTGAGTGCAATCAACGAAGATCCTGTTAGCATATAATAGGAAAAAAAAAAAAAAGGGTTTATATATTCCCTTGGAGTTTTCTCTACCCCAGATGGAAAGGCACAAGGAGTCTGACAATCAAGCTGGTTTTGCTAAGGCTGAATCTTGATAGCGTTTTCTTCAAAAAGCAGTCTTTCTCCAGTCTTATCTGACTCTACAGTGTTTCCCAGTCCGAATGCTGAGTTCTTTCTCAAGGCTTAGCTTTTTGGCATGTGAAAGAGATTCTGGAATTCCAAACTGATGTGCTGTATGTAATTGATAATGATTGATAAAAGACAGCTAGCACCTGCGGGACCTTTCTTTGTGCAGGGTAAATAGGTGTCTGAGGAGTTCAAGAAAGGGAGCTGAAGAAATTATCTTTTCCATTCTGCAAAGGTTGGTTTGTGTTTCCCCCTTCGTACCTTCAAAGTCAGGATTAGTATTGTTTACACAGACAGAAGGCTTATGTTCATGATGATTAATGGAGAGGGAAAGGCCTTAAGATCCATCACATCTAGCATAGCTCCAGACTGAATTACTCAAGCAGCTCCCAAATAGAAGGGCTAAGGTATCACTTCTTAACTTGGGAGTCTTGCTAAGTTTCTGTAGTTTAATCCTAAATTTAAGGTATATTTTCTTTTCTGGATTCTGGTTCAGTGTAGTTATTGTTTCTTGGTTATGGATTAATCTTCAATTTAAATTCAGTTTCATTCAAATTAAATATGAGGAGGAGGACTAAATGCATGATTGAAAGGAGTAAAGAATACAAAGCCCGACTTCAGCGGTGCATAATGAAAGGAGAAGAGGCAAGGCATGGGCAGTAGCTGAAATACAGGAAATTCAATTTAAACTTGAAAACCAAACCAGAAAACCCGTGAAGGTGACTGAGCACTGGCACAGGTTGCCCAAAGAGATGGTGAGGTTTGCACCTCTGAAGATACATTCACCAACCAACCGAACAGAGACCGAAACAGTCTGGTCTGGATCTCCCTTGTTGGAGCGGGATGTTGGACTAGGCAGTCTCCAGAGGTCCCATCCAACATGTGATCCTCTGATTCAATTTTACTGCTCTCATAAAGCACTTGAATGCCTAAGTGTGATACATCTATTATAAAAAGTTTAAAACACCTCTAAAGATGCGTCAGTCTTCCCTGAAGTTGATAGGAGAACTATTTCATTGGAGGTGAGAAGAGACAAATAATCCTTAAAAACAGATTTCCATTTTTGCCCTGAAACCAAACCTCTTGTTTTGCTGTAGCATCAGGACTCAGTGCAAGAAATCATAGCTGGGAGTTGGGTGTAAGCCCACTGGAGTTAATTCTTCAGTATTTCCATGGGCAGTGTTGTGTAGTGGCACGATGCTTTTGCAGAATGCCTCACCTCGCAATCAAATCTCTCTGGCAATTTCACCATCGTGTCGTGCTCCTTGAAAAATGAAGTTCTGCGTGCCAATGTGGAAGTCTCCTCAGAAAATCCTTTAAAACTCTAGAAATCTAAATTCTTAAGAAAAATATGTAACTTCATACACGTTAGAAGAATGTTATTCAGTGCTGAGGCAGTTAAGAAGCAGCTGCCTTAATTGAGCTCTATGTATTCATACATTATAACATGTCATCGTAATTCAAGGCTACCACATGTTCTCTTTTGCCACAAGAGTTTTGCTTCATCAAGCACTGAGCATGAATGGCTGTCTTTTAAAATCATCTAGTTAACCTCTTATTTTCTTTTTTTTTTCTTTCTTCTTCTCTTCTTCCTTCACCCATCTTCCCTTCTTCCTTAATTCTTTCTTTCCTTTTTTTTTCGTACTTCCATACTTTTAGTCACCTTGCAAAATGGTGGTTTAATGCTGCAGTAGACTTGCTCGTTTATTAATTATATCAATTATTTATTAATTACATAGTTCTTTTTAAGGAGGAAATCCTTTTACTGTTTGCTACATAAGCTGTACCCACTTTATTGTGCGTTGGTGTTATTAATGTTGCAAAGCATGCTGGAGCACAGTGTATTTAAAACGTGAGGGCTGCAACATAAAATAATTATTAAAACAATTGTGACTAATTGTGCAAAGCTTTCAAAATGCATATGTGTAAGCCAGGTTTCAGTTCATATAAAAAGGTATTCAGCAGGTTAACTGCTGATGAGTCAAGTGAGAGTCTATTCTTTCTTTGTTCTCAAGTCAATCGTAAGAAATATCACAAAAGAAATATCGGAAGAGGAGCAGTTCTGGTGGGGCTTGTGCACTGCCACAGGTGTTGCATGGTATGTAAAAAAACCCCAGCATTTGCTGAAGCAAATGAGCTGATTAAAGCTGCCTCATGCCCTTTGACCTTGCTGTGTACTGTTTTTTAAAGGGAGAAACACCAGAGGAAACATGAAGAGGAGAAAATTCCTCTGTGAAATGTTTCTGCAGTTGTGGGCTTGCCATGTGTTGGCCATTCCTTGGGGAAAGGCTGCCTTTCTCCTCACTTGAAACTTGGGGTTACTGAGACCAATTGGGAAGCAGGCTGTAGGTGGCAGGAGACTTCTTTGTGTGTGTGAGGTTGAAATGGTAGCTATAGCCCTCCTAGTTAAGGAGCCTCAGAATAGGGAGTTATGGAAGCACTGACCATGCATGTAGCTTTCCCTGAAAAAGATAAGGGGAGAGGACCCTCTACGTCCCCTCCCCTGCTGAAACCACAGTCACAACCTGCTTTTAAAGCGAATAATTAGGCTTATAAATGCTTTGTGGTCCCTATTCCTGCTTTACTGGTGAGGTGTTATCAACAAGCATTTTTTAAGCACCAAAAATTGTTTGTCTATGTTCTTTGGTGGATGACTTCTGAGTACCTGCAGCACAAATGACTGTAAATGTCTTCAAGCCTTCAAAACTTTGACACGTATTCTCAGACCCTTGGCTGAACGGATGTCTGCTCCTAGTCCAGAGCTAGCAGCCTCTTTACCATCTTTTTCATGCTGTAACCATCAATGAAAGAGTGTTTCTTTGCTAGCGGCCCCCAGGGTTCACCAAAACTAAAGTTATTGTTAAAGACAGACAATTAGGTAGAATGTAATAATAATAATAATAATAATAATATGACAACAACAGAGAGCTGAAGGTCTCTCCATTGTGCCAGTAATGTCAGAGTTCTAAATCTCCTCCAGCATTTCCTGTGGTCTTTTGTGGACGGTGGAAACCATTGCCAGGCTGTGCCATTTAAGAACCCAGTATTAAGCACGGGGTTTTAACAGATTGATTAAAATAACAAGTGTCAAAATGCACATTTACTCTCTGTTTAGAAATAAAATAATGGCAAAGGCACATTTTTTAGCCACCAAGTAAAGAAAGGGTTTTCATTTCTTGGTGAGCTTGACCTCAATTTTTAAATAAGATGTGCCTTGAAGGGCAAGTTACAGCATGCCATTGTTGTACCTGCCCGGTTATGACCACAGCCAACAATGTGCATGGCACGGCCCTACCGTGCTGCAGAAAGCCACAGTGCTCAGGAGAATGGTGTGTCCAGCCTTCCTGGTTTATTTGCCTTTTCTCAGGGGTGACCCCTGGATGGCAGCTTCCCGTGAGCCTGTAATCCAGGGGAAAATTCTGGTTATTGCTTTTTTTTCACTCGTTTTCAAAACAGATGAGTTTAATTGTATCTTTGTGTATTTTGCCATTGAAGCAGATGGAAAAAAAACGTGAAGATCTGAGCTTTGAATAATACTTGAGATCTGAAACTGGCACATGGAAGTGTCCCAATACCTATGAGCTATGAATGTACTGTGTAAAACTAAAAGCTAGACTTTAAATACTGTCAGCTAGCACAAGAACTTCTGATTTACATTAGCAACATAACACCTTTGCATCTGTATAGAACTGTCTGTGCAGATTCAGTTTGTAACATTAGTTCTGTCATGTGGGATTTGTTTGTGTGTGAGAAAGGCCAATTAACACAAGTACATAGTTAATATGGGAATTCTGAAAATGGATTTCTTAGCATGTTTCAACCACAACGTAGGCGAGAATGGAAAGAACAAATGAGTAGAAGGTAAGAAGACAGGCTTAAGAAAAGACTGGGGAACTAAAGCAACTTTAATAAGAATCATAATATGCATTCATTTTTGGCCAGGAATAAGATTGTTTTTATCTTCCTAGGTAAGACTACAGATATCTTCAACGGGAGTAAAGAAATGGGAATAGGTGTATTAACAGCAGATTTTGTTTTGCAGTGAAGCTAAAACCAACCAATATGTATAGTAATAGAGGGGAAAAAACCCCAAACCAAACAAAACCTCAAACCTAAAACTTTTAGCTAGTTCTATCCCTGTGGAATGAGTGCAAGTCATGAGGTTTGGCACAATGCTGCTTAGTAAGATCACTTTCAGAAGCAGCGGAGAGGCCAGGTCATCTATTTATCTGATGTAACATCTTAGAAGCAAGGAGCTCTGCTGCAATTTTGTTAATTTTCAAGTAGCTGGATGGTACAAAAGTTGTATTTAATAGTGATTTCTTGTCAGAGAAAACCCTGTCCAGTATTGTTGGATAGTATGGAAATGATAAGCTCTTCCCTGAGAACTGTTGCAAGCACAAGTCAGTGGGAATGTGTGACAAGCGAAAGTAGAAGATCCCATCATTCAGCTGAGCTGGAGATTTTCTGCTCAAGGCAGTCCCACTTGGTAGCTGAGGTCTCTCTAGTGAGGAAACACAGAGAAAGAAGCCTGAGGTAGTTTTTTTCCTTCAGAATTATCACCTAGTGCTTTCTAATAGAATGCTAGATAACTTGTGTTATCTCCCTCACTAGACAGATACTGAAATTTTGTTCTTGACTGGGATGTTTACCTTGATGGAGGATGCCTTTTTGGTGCCCGTGATAACACATGTAAGATAGTAATCTGTCTTCAAATGGAATTAAGGCAATCACACAGACCCTTAAGTTCTCAATGATGATGATAAGATTTTAACTAGGAGTGAGAAAGATGACTTCTAGCAGCTGGTTGTTCCCCATTAGTTTCACCAGAATTCTGTCTGTCAGCCACACCTGCCCATCATATACAGTGTGTCTCATGCACCATCTCTGCTGTTTATGAGGTGCCTGATGAACTTGGACCAGAAGCTTCCTGGGCAGCAGAAACCTGGGGTGACAGGGTTGGCTTTGGCCTGTTTCACCCTGTATGTGTGCTTGTTCTGATGGAAAGAAATGCAACCGCAACATGCACCCTTGTCATGATTCTGGACTTGATGAGTCGGGGCTTGATTTGCAGAAAAGTGAAGAAAATAGTGTTTCTGCTCATTCAGTGCTGTTGTTTTCTCTGAGTTAGTCTTATGGTAAAATAGAAAGCAGATAGAGCAAACTAGAAAAGCAGGTGTGTGGGCAGTGCTTTCAAACTTTTGACACCCTGAATGGGAAAAATAGACTTTTTACTTCAAGCGTTGTTCAGCGTGATGATGTTTTGTGCTAGAGTTTTTTCCTTTGGTCCTGTTAACTTTATATAAGAAAGATCCCAGGAGAGTATCAGTGCCAATACTGGCAAGTTTTTAGAGCCTTTCTTAAACCTCTTATTTCACTGTAATCTATGAAGTTTTTGGCTGGTCTGTCCTTTCCTAGCCTAAGCCTTTCCTAAGAAATCCTGCAATTTTCCACTTGAAAATAGCTATGGGTAAAGTCACACACTACTTTCACATAAGATTAAGGGTTTGACAAGAGTAGTGGGGAACAAAGAAATTCCAAATTAAGTCTGCTCCGTATTTAAACCTGCCTCCCCCAGTCCCCTGTTGCACAATAGCAAGCTTTCCTAGTGCAAGTAGGTTGTTGATATACTTCCAGAAAGAATTCCAGTTAGCTGAGAGATGGGATTAAATGGATTAAATAGCCTCCTCGGTTTTCAGTGAAAAAAAAAAAAAAGGAGTTTGGTCGAAGACACGTACAAATACAAACTTAAATGATTTTGGACTAGACTGGCCTTTTGAACAACCCCTGATTCCCTGCAAATTAGCGTGTCCTTTCTTGGTGAGGCCCCGTGTGTTGGTGGGCATGTGTTCATGCCAACATGCATGTGCAGAGCGGTGAGCTTGTGGAGTTTCCACTGTACCCACAGCCACTTCGGTAGACTGTGATCATGGGCCAGGAAGGTAGGCTATCAGCTGGGTAGAAAAGAAGATAATATGGTGCAGAGTGCTCTGTGGCCAATCTGTCTCCATTCAGTGCAAAATTGGTGTGCCCTACTTGGCCAGACCCAAGCCCTGGGAAAGCCCGAGAACCTTCAGTCCACCAGCCTGCTCCTAAGCTAGTGTTTCTGGTGGCCTCTTCTGTTTTGCCACTGTGTGGTCACTAGGCATTACCTTTTCTTTCTCAGCACAGATGCTTGACATGATATGAAAACCAACATTCTCTTCCTTTTAGATCTCCTAGTGGGCTTCTTCGCCAAAGAATTTATAAAACATCAGCTTTGCACATTCAGCCTCTCCCTAACTTTTTCTTATAATGAAAGCTGATGCCTTCTGAACCCTGCCTATCATGTCTTGCTTTCATTTTTCTGACCCTGGAAGACAGGAAATAGCAATATGAAGCTCCGTGCCAAGGTCTGTCAGAGGCTGATAACTTGATATGTGGCAGAGTGGAGTCATGATTTGTAAGTGGACAGCATGTCTCCGTAACAAACCTATCTTCTTCTTGGTCATTTCATGACGTCCTTTGTAATTCTTTGCCCTGGAAATCCTATTGGCCACTGTTCAAGCAGCAGCAGTAGTGGTTTTTTCATGTGTTACTTACTTTTCACCTGTATCCGAAAGACACATTCTGTTGCTCGAAAGATAGCCAATACTAGATAGTTAGGTTAGAATTGATAATGAAATGGAAGAAAGTAAGGTGGTGTGAGGGATTGGAGGTGGGGCAAGTTTAGTGGTAGCAGATGGAAGTTGTCAGGAGTCCCTAAGACTCTTTTTAGCTTCTTTCTAATTTGCTTTAACCTATTGCTGTTAGGAAGCGCCGTACCTAAAAGACTAAGGACTAATGCATCCCAAATCTCATGCATCCAGTCTTAACTGGTCTTAAGTGTAAGCAGTGAAGTAATTTTGTATTGTGTGCATGTTTTCTCTTTTAAAAAGCAACTTCTTGCTGTCTTTGATTTCTATATTAATTTGGAAAGCACGCACCAAGAGTAAAATTTGTTTCACATTTATTACAAATTCAAATTAAATCACTTCACCCCCAACCAAAGAACGTGTAAGGTAAAAAAAAAAAAAGGGGGACTGGTGACCTTATCATGACCAGATCTCATCCTGATCAAGAGCCAAATCTTTTTAGCACTGAGAGGAAGTAAAAACAAGAATTAAGAACTTTCTCTGATTACCACTGGGATATCAGTGTTCTCCTCTTTCCTCTACCTGCAAGGAAATGCTTCAAAGCAGCCATTTATTCAGGCAACGTAATTCTTATCTCTTTGTACTGACTGGCTTGCATCTTTTCTTTTACCTTAACACTTGGGCCTGTCTCCCTCCTACCTGAATTTATTCACCTGAGGCACGTGTCTTTGGAGGGTGGTGAATGATTGTTTCCTGAAGAGGAGGAGTGGAGAGAGCTGGGCATACCCAGCAGTCTGCCTAAGATACGAGTTACCTTCTTGCTGTAGCCCTGTAGGGTGACTTTGCTTATAGCTTGCTGTAATGGATTAAATAAGGAACATAAGTACCTCAAATTAGTACCTCGAGGTTTTTTCAGCTGTAAGTTGATCAATTAGAGCCCAGAGAAAAGAAGGAGACGATGTGAAAATGAAAGTTAGCAGCTTAGCTATAGGGGTACTTCACTGCTTGCCTAACATTCGTGGCTTTGAAAATCTGCCCTCAAGGAAAGCGATGCTACACTGTGCACAACCTATGGTTTTTTGTTCCCCCCCCCCCAAATAAAGAGGTGTATTAGGGGCTCATCAGATCGTGTGTTAGATAATTGAGTTGTGATGCCAACAGCCTGCTCCGAAAAGGTGTTACATCAGTGATTCCTTTTTCATCCCACTGTGCTTTGATCTCCTGCTATAAAGCAGAAGATCTAACAGTGGAAACTTTTGAAGATGATAGATTAATTTCGCTAATCCACTTTTCATAATCCTTATGAAAAATGTCTGTCCTTATCAGTCAGAAAAGATTTAATAGCTGTTGTCTCTAGAAAGTCTCATATAAGGATTACAAGCTATAGAGTTACTGTTACGCAATAATTTACTAGCATGTTTTGAAATGTTGCTGTGAATTCTTTAGAATAAATGAATAAAGACACTTCGTTGTTAACCATGCTTTGTTTATTGTATTTTCTCACTAAAACACAAACCTCATTTACAAGAGAGCACTATGCACTGAGTATTTGCTGCCCTTATTGATGTTAATTGCCCTATTTTAATTACATGTTATTGGAACTCACTGAAACAGCCAACATAATCCAAATATACTAGTCCCAAACATTATATGGTGCTGAAAAAAATGGTAAAAGTCTTGACTCACAAGATGTAAAGCATTGTAGCTGATGGAACCATTACGTTGGTAAGCACTGTGTTGAATATTGTTTGCAGATTTGGGGAAAGTAAAATCTGGCATCTTCTAGGAACGAACAAGTGCCTGTGCTTCTCCCTGGGTGAAGTTCACACTTACATCATTCAGAGGGAGTGAAGTTGCTGCAGTTGCCCAGCATTTTGTCTGGCACAATCTTGCCCAATATATTTTTCATTAGTTGGGCTCACCACGTCTCTGGAAAGTCCTCCTTTTAAAAAATGGCCAGCAATGCTTAGGATTATAAAAAATACTCACCAGGTCTGATTATATTTTATCTCTTTTCTTTACAATAGCTTTGGGCCAGATAATGCTGTATGTTGATGGCATGAATGGAGTAATAAATCATAATGAAACCATCCAATGGCTGTACACACTTATTGGCTCAAAGGTAAGTCACTCTCTAAAATGTTCCTTTTATATGTTTTTGGTGCTTTTAAATGAATTTACGTATTACACATGCATTTAGGGTATAAACAGACTGTGTGGTAGGTTCTACGTGATTACATAACACTCTTCATGGAAAACAGGGCACACTGAGCTGTTATTTCTTCTCTGCTCTTTTTAGACTCTTTTGTGCTATTGGCACATACTCTGCTTTTAAAGCAAAGATACAAAAAATGCCCTCATTACTGTCTGTGCTGCCGCTGTAATTGACCACAGAGAAGACTTTTTAGTCTTCCAGTTGTAGTTCTGAAGACATTGTTTGGAACCACTTTTTGGGGTGTTTTTCTTTTTTCCCTTTCCATTCTAGGAATGCAAATCCTTTTCTACAGTTTCACCATTCTACACTGCACAACTTTGCTGAGCACTGGGGGAGGACAATTCAGAATTGCTTCCTTCTTAGAATACAGTAGTTCTGTCGGAAGGGACCCGCAACTATTGTCTAGTCCAACTGCCCGATCACTTCAGGGCTGACCAAAAGTTAAAGTATGTTATTAAGGGCACTGTCCAAATGACTCTTAACCATTGACAGGGATGGGGCATTGCCCACCTCTGTGAGAAATCTGTTGCAATGTTTCACCACCCTCTCAGTAAAGCAGTGTTTCCTAACGTCCAGTCTTTGTGTGCCTGAAGAGCCCTAGAACACCAAGTCTGGTACCTGCCTAGAGGGAATTCTTTACTGATCCCTACATACAAGGAGGTAAAAGCTGAAGACCAGAACATATGCTACTTGAGTTGGTCTTCTCCAGTGAAGTGGTGATTTATATAGTGCACAATCCACTTTATAAGGCCATCTTTGCTGGAAGTTTAAAAAGGCAGGTTCTGCTGGCACGTCATCCTGAAGGGCCATAGGATAAGTCAAACCACAATTACACCATTTTCCAGCCTGTTGGCTCTCCAGCTTTATTAGGTTTATTGAGGCCTACAGGGCCTGCTGCTGCTCTTGCCATGTAGACCTGCTTCGGATAGATATGTATGACATAATAGCCAGAACAGGGTATGTTAACTACTGTTAGCAACCAAAAAGATCCCGTAATTGGCGGAGTTCAATCCATAGTCAGAATTACTGAGAAATTTCCAGGAGTTTTTTCTCAAGTCACTGAGTTGCAGAAAGTTGTCGTTGGATAACCACTACAGCTTGTTATTTTTGACAATATGCAAACTTCACTGCTGCAGTATTGAACTGATTTATCTTGGGTTGATGTACCTATATTGGTAGATATGCAAAAGGAATATAATTATGGTTATGAAATACCAGACTTGCAGGGCATGGTTCATGATTGGGAGACAATGAGAAACTTCCCCTCCCCCCTAAAGTGTTTCGCCTTTGCCTGCGCATGACACAAGGCAGTTTCCCTTTTGAAACAGGGAATGTTAGCTATGGCTGGAAAAGTGGTGTAAGATGAGAGACAAATAGCTTGCTTTGTATAGATCCTCATTTTCTGGGGAACTGATAAAAAACAAGGAAAAAAAAGGAAAAAAAAAAAAATGTCATGGCCGTGATGATTTTAATTCTATAATACATGTAATGGGAGTGGTATGGGGGAGAAGCACAACTGTGCTGCTACCATGCAGCTTAAATTCTGTCTAGATTTCCTTGACCAGAATACTTCAGCTCTCAGGTCCTTAAGCTCCTTTCTCCCTCCCCCATCGAATGATTATCTCCATATCCTGGCTCAGTGCCTGCAGTTGAGGAATGCGGGCAATGTGCTTTGAATAGTTCGGTTTCAGGTAGCATCAAAGTTGCTTTTTCATTTTTCTTTGACTGTCTTGGAAGAGATCTAAGTCCCTTGTCTGTGTGCCAGAAGTTAACTGAAGGTATGGCAGGCTTACTGTCAGAGTGTGGTAGGACTGCTGCTTTATGCACTTAAAGGTGGTTTGACTTTCGGTGAAAAATTAACCCCTGGAATCTGCAACGTACCTACGGTCTAATCTGCAGCCTTGTTATGCTGGTGCCTTCTCCACAGCAAAGGCAGTGAAAAATATGTTAACACTGCTGAACAAAAAGGCAATAGTGAAATTGCCAATTAAGTCTTGGGACAAATCCCTGCAATAGGTTGCAGGAGGAGTACAGTCATTCAGCTGCAACACATGGTTTCTTGCCTTCGCAAAAGCTCTGACCAGGTTGAATATACTCAGTAGCAGGCATTGTTGAATCTTTTCCGCTGTTTGGAGATTTTTTGGGGGTCAAATTCTGTAATAGGTTTGACCCTTCCCTGTTACTTGCTTTGCTCTGTCACCCGTGCTCGCTCGGAGCAGCGTGTTACTGCAGGTGCTTGTCCGCTGCAGCACACACGTTCAGCAGAGGACCTTAAGGTCTGATCAGCACTGCGACAGCTTCAATTTTGCTACCTAGATCCAAGATCACTTTCTGTACATAGCACTACTTCTGTGCCGGGATAAGGGAAGGGACTAGGAAATGAAATTTGAAGTTAGTGGGAAAGGAGGAGTATAAGCAATTTACTGAAATGGATGTCAAGTTTCCTTACAATTGCTGGTTCTGCTGCAGTTTACCCCTCTGAGCATCAATGGATGCTTACATAGATGGTTTGTCAGAAGTTGCTGATAATTTCAGTGTTGTTTTTCAAATTTGCTCTGGGTCAAGTTCCCAGGGAGGTGGTTAAAATTCTAACAGTGTGATTGCAGTGGTGCTGCTGCCCTTATGCTGGATAAATAGCACCAGTGGTGTCAGGGTGAGGAACTGAAGAGCAGGAAGAAAGTCAATCACTACATGACTCATTTGTTAGTGGGCAGAAAGGACCTTCTGTTTCAGATTGTACTAAATAGGCACTACGCTGGAAATGTGAAGTTAGCAGTATCCTTCTGCTATGTTATTTAAAGAGAAGAGCATTATCAGCACATCCCAGACACTTAGGGAGCTCTGCTGGTGCTTTGCAGGGCACATCCAACTACGTGTGACAACACCTCTGGCTTTTCACAGGCTGGCTGTGGACTGCTTTCCAGTCATCAATGACTAGAACATCCTTAGCATAAAACATTTGCAGCATAATTCCAATTTAAATGTACATTACTGCCATTTCATCATTATATATATGTAGGCAGCAATTCATCAGTCTTTCCCTGTTTAACAAAGCATTCAAGTATGTACTTAATTATAGGTGTGTGGTTACGGGCTGTTGGCTTAGAGAACTTCAGTGCATAACTGAGGTCAGCAGTATACTGCTGTAGGAGTGAGAAAAGAGAGCTCAGCAGGGCCAAGGCTCTGACCATCTTACATAAGTTAGAAGTTACGTAAACGGGGAATATCTGTCAACCAAGTTTGCTTTTAGCGTTCATTGGTAGTATGGAGCCTTCATGCAAATTAGTTTGATTTTAAAAGACAAAACTAGGAGTCAGTGAGTTAAAAGTGCTTTCAGAATTGCTCCTTAATTGTTACTTGTTTTTTTTTTTTTCAAGTGAATAAACTAACCTATCAAGGATGTTGCCTTAACTGACCACATGCCATAATGCACGTATTTCAGCCTCGCAGCATCTGGGAAATGTTATTTCACCACTTTCTTGGTGTTTCTGCCAGCTATCTGTTGCTGCTGCTGAAATTGGAATTAAGTTTTTGCGTTGTATTGCAAGCTATGCTTAGCCTGATTTTAAAGGGACCAGAGATATTTGTTCATGTTGGCAGCTGGCAGCCCAGGGCCCTGGGGAGCACCTGCAGGTCGAGTCTCAGTTTGATGGTGATGGCAAGGTCTGTCAGAAAATTTCTTTTACCTAAAACAAGGGACACCGGGTTAAAGACATATGTGTTTTAAGCCATATTAAGTCCTTATAATGTATTTTTCAGCTATTATCATGCATGAGGTAATATATATACTATCTTCCATATGCATTGGTATTCTGTGGGCTGTTAATAGGAAGCACATAATACTGTATCAGACCCTTACCCTTTCCAGGACTAGCTACCAAGTGTTTACAAAAAGTACACTTCTGAACCAAACATTTGGGGAAAAAAACCCAGGTATTAATGTCCGCTAGAGAAGTAAATATTCCTTTGCATCACAAACCCACAGGTTTTTGCCATTCCACCCTGATCTTCAAAGGCACATGTAAGGCATTAAGTGGTCCAAAACTTGAGTCTGGTTTCACCTTTTCTTTCTCCCCATTTCCGACTGCTACTGATAATGATTATTTTTTTCCCATTTGATGATCCAGGCTGTTCTAATTTCCCCCAGGGGAGCTAAAGCCCCCTTTTGGCATTGTTTTCAGTGGAAAGTAATCCATTTTCAAAGTGGTGCTGGGTAACCTCAGAAGACAGGATGGAATGCTGGGCCCAGGCTGATACAACGAGGTTGATTAAAGATTCCTATCTCACATCTTGTTTTAATTTTAGTTTTTTTCATTGCTTCTGTCTGGGTCATAGATTACAAGGTTAAATACAACCTTTAAGTAGCAAGTTGTTCCCTGTGCCTTGTGTGAATCTTTTGCTTCCCTTGGTACTGAAGTAATGACTTTTTGAATGTTTTAAAATGTAATTCAATCTGAAAGAAGAAAAAGGCCTATTGCAAAGCAAAAGGCAAAAACCCACAACATTCAAATGGATTGTAGTTGTAGTGGGGGAATTTGTTGATTTGAAAAGGAAAGTCCACTGGGGCTGCTTTTACTGCATAGTGCCAGTGACTTGTTAAAACATACACATGACTGGTAAATCACTTCATGATCATTTTGAGAGAAAAAATAAATAATAATCTTAGTCACAAAAAGCAGTAAAACTGTTTTTACGAGTCATATAAGGTATATAGAGGTAAATAATTTAAGAACTTGATTAATTCAGTCTCTGTTTCACAGGCCATTTATTCACGTGCTGGACTGAATTCATAAACAGGGCAGAGAATACCATATCACTTCAGGCTTGATGAGTTTCTGAGCAACCTGATCTAGTTGAGGATGTCCCTGCTCACTGCAGGGCGGTTGGACTAGCTGACCTTTAGACATCCCTTCCAACCCAAGGCATTCTATGATTCTATGAACTTGAATTTGTGCTTTTTTTTTTCCTCAGGAAATTTCTCACCAAGTCTTATGCAAATGGCTGTTAAAGTGGGTCTGCAAATATATACCAAAAACTGGATTGTAGTCATAGAAAAAATTACAAAGAGCTTAATAGATATGAATAGGACTAAAATAGCAGCAGTAGTAGTACTAAAGCCCAAAGCACGTTGAATTAAACCCCCACCAAAACTGGCTGGTATGCTCTTTTGTTGAGGGCCTGGGAAATGCAATGTATTTGAATCTGATTAATCTTTCTGAAGATGTATTTCAAAAATCATGGTGTGTATGGATGACCTATTCCGAGTTAACATTGCCTGGATGATGAGACTGAACGTAAATAGGAATATGCCTGACTTTGTGACCAGGAGGCTGTGCTATAGCACTGTCCTGCGCTTTATTCTTACTGCGTTAGAAAGTGATCTAGACAAGCTGGCCAGCTAAAAGACTGAAGCATCCAGGAGAAATTACACAGCTTTGGTACCTACTGTGGTTAATTTGAGATGCTGTCTTCTTCCCAGTCTGCTGCCTTGATGGTTAACAAACTCTCTTGCAGCCTCTGAGCTGCAATGGGAGCCCACATATAGCTAACACACAAGCTACAGTGCCAGTCTGGAAAAGAGAAGGCTCTGGGGAGACCTTATTGTGGCCTTCCAGTATCTGAACGGGGCCTACAAGAAAGCTGGGGAGGGACTTTTTAGGCTGTGGGGCAGTGATAGGACCGGAGGGAATGGATTA
>WUAM01000287.1:96852505-96884533 GCA_024336885.1 Actenoides hombroni
TGTCTGTGAGAACAGGCTGCTGCCTTCAGACAGTGCAGGGAGTTAGAAGAGCTGAGCTGGACAGTGAAATCACTGAAGAGAGTTAGTTCTGTTCTCACTCAAACCAGAACAAGGAGAAAGACAAAAATGTCCAATGTGTATGACTTGTTTACTGTGGCTAAAATACTACTTCTCAGATCTGATTAATGTTCAGTGTGTGGAACTGTTGTCACATAGCAAATATTTTCAACTGGGGAACATGTCGGGGTGTTTAAAAATCAGAATCGCTCCTTTTTCACAAAAGAAAAAAAAAAATTTGTCTCAAAGTTTTGAAATAGATTTTGAAATGCAGCCGTATTAGTCCTCTTGAAAAAACAACAATCAAGATCAAAATAATATTAATGTAAATACTAGATTTCAGGTGAAATATTTTTGTTGTATTGCGAGCGTGACTTGCACTGGGGCTGATTTTGCAGCTGGGTAAGCATTTAAGGGTGCTTTGATCTAAACAAGAGCTTGCAGTAGTCTCATTTGATGACATCCACATAAAATTGCTTGTAAATCTGCATTAGTTCTAGACCTGATTGAAACTTCTAATTTCCATTTCTCAGGCAACGTTTTTAGTGTGAAATTTGTGCTGACGAAGCAGAACTTTTTTATAAATGCTGTACATCATGGAATCTGCAAATTGACTCTTGGCATCTTGTGGGAAGATTTCACACTTTGTTTTCACAACACCTTTGTAATGTGCTTATGGAAGCTTTCTTGAAATGAAGAGACTGTAAAAATGAAAAAAAAAAAACCCACCAAAATTTAAAAAATCATCACCTTAGAGGCATTCCTCTTGAACTTTTTCTTTTCTTTCCAATAATGTCATCGTCCCCACTCATGAATACTTTAGTCAGTGCAACTGACTGTCTGCTATCGACTTTGATCTGCTAAGTGACAACCACAACTGAGGTTGTCTGTATGATTTTATTTGATTTACCTTTGAGAGAACAGATATTTTTTTCTTTTTTTTTTTTTTCCCTTTAACAATCCTCCCCTGAATATAACAAAATGGTTTGTAATCTGCCTCTCCACTTATTTTGACCAGATCAGCTATTACATGTGAATGTATACTTACTAGAATTCTAATGTTTCTGTCATTCTCTATTACAATTATTTCCTTTTCATCACCTGGATCATCGCTTCCATCACTGATAAGATCACATAGGGGCTTCCTGAAACGAGCCACAGCTCTATTAGTGCAATCGACAAAACATTTTGTCTAGATGCAGAATTATTGGCAATAGTACTGTCCAAGATCGTGGCTTTGTAAAATGATCAAGTACCTGCAAATGGAGAATGATGTTTTACAAGGAAAAACGAGCACAATACCTCAGTCTCAATAACTGCCCTCGGTGACATGTGGATTTATTTGCCTAGAAATACAGAGGTTTGCAAGAGGAGAGCATTGTCCTTCAATTGGAAGTAAAGCATCACTTCTATGAGCGGTGGCAGCTGCTGCAGGACTCTGAACCCTTTTTGTTTCATGGTGGACAGTTCAGGAGAGTGTATCATTTCCTCTGTTCACTTACCTGATGCTTTGCACAGCATAATGAAAGTCACAGGTTTTTTAAGGCTGTCCTGTAACTAGGTTTATTCACTATACATGGTCGTCCCGTGCTTTGCTCAGTTATTTGGAAGCATAAGAGATAACATGCTGTGTCAGGAGAAGACTTGTAGAAGATAAATCTAAATAGTCTTTAGAGCTAGACTGTGGTGAGCATTGCTGATGGTGGTATCTCATGATGAGAATAAAACCGTGTACAGGGTGTAACAGCACACTACAATTCTGTACTAGCAGTATGGTAACAGATTTGAAGCCAAACATGGTCTGAAAGCAGTTTCTGCAGAGCTCTTTGTGCCTCTGTGACAGCACAGTTTTGGTCTTGAAAGTTGCCTAACCAAATCTTTTCCAAATAATATACTACTAATACCTTGATCATACCTTAATAAACACCCACAGTTCTATGCTCACACAAGCTTGGACTTATTTTCCTGCCCACACTCCACCTCCCTCAACAGAAATTATAGCAACAACCATTTCTATTATAAAAGCTCTTCTTTTCCTTTGCTTTTAATTTACTTAGATCACCCTTTCCATTGTTACCCCACAGTCCAGGTTTGGGTTGAACTGTAGGGAAACCACAGAAGGGAAAGTACTGGGGGGAAAGCTATAGGGAAACAAGCTTAATTATTAAAGTACTCTTTGAGGCTACATCCATTCTAGTAAATTAAGCATGACGAGGAACATTTCTTGTCAATAGAGCATGAATATTCTAGCAAGCTCTTTCTCTGGCAAAACTTGTTCCAGTCCAGCTAGTACTGTCCCCCTGAAATTCCCAGGCCCAGTTCACAATTCAAGGAATATTTCTGTTTACTAGTATAGATAATACTATACCACCTTTGGACTGTGGGGCTGTGACTACTCCAGATAGCCTTCAACCTTTGTGTTTGCCACGCTACACCTGAGGCTTCACCAGATGCAGTCATCGTGTTCTCTATTTATTTTTTATAAGCTGCCCTTTCACTTGTTTTGTCATGCAGGATGGTAGACCCAGTGCCCTGCGAGCTAAGAAAGACAGCTCTGGAAGCGTCCAGAACTTTGGCCAAACGAGCTCCATACTGTTTGTTTTGCTACCTATGACAGCAGAGTTCATGGAAGTGATAAAGGTGCACAGCTTGACCACTCAGTGCAGAGGTTACCTGAACAAGCTAACGTTATTGAAAGCAAGGCTGACAACATTCTGTTCAGCCTAGCTCCACTTGTAGAGCTCCTCTACACTGACTTGCAGTGGTTCATTCTGATTTTGCTCTGGTGTTGGTATGGATAAGATTGACCAATCGTGGGCAAAGCACCTAGGAGATGGTATGCAAACCTCCACCTTACGGTTCATGGATTTGCTTGCATATCATTGTTCAGTTAGACTTAGGGGTGGAATTGATTGCAGTGATTGCAGTCCTCTTCACCAGGCTGAGATGTGGTGATTGATAGCCAGGACCAGCTGGTACCAATCTCTCAATCTTCTTCATGGTAATTTCAAGCCACATCACTGTGGGGCTTCTGGGGATGTGACCCATACACAGATGTGTGGCATTGCTGGTAGAATTGAAAGATCTTTGAACTAGGGCTTCTGCATGTCCTGGATTCATCTAGGATAGGGTTTATTTTCACCAGAAGTTGGGAGGGGGCCACAGCCACAACAGACAACTAAAGCAGCCAAGGGGTTATTTGATACTATAACAATATCATGCCCACTATATAAGGGTGGAGGGCAGGCCAGGAAGGCAAAGGCTTTTGCTGGGGATGGTCATCTTGGCAGGCAGCACCCTTCACCAGGTTAGTTCTATATCACTCATTTCATATATTGTTTCATTGTTATTACTGTTATTGTTGTTGTTTTTACTTCACCTCTTGCATTGTATTAAATTCTCCTTATCTCAACCCCCAGGATTTTATATTTTTCTCTCTCTTCTTCCTGCTTGAAGGGTGGGAGACAGTGAGTGAGCAGCTATGTGGTGCTCAGCTCCTGGCTGGGTCTAAACCATGACACTCCCTCACTTTCTTCTGAAAGAAATTCAGCTGGCGTCCACTGAAACCAGAGATGCAGGTCAACTCAAGGCAGGCAGTAAATTTTTTTCTGACATTTTTGAGAGAAAACTAGCTTAGGTCTCATCCAAATAACTACTGTAATTTTAGTTTCCCTCTAGGAAAAGGGAAACCCTACCTCAAGAATGGAAGCGGCACAAGGCATATACTTGACATTTTCAGGGCAAATTGCTGACATGGAGTTAAATTATCTGTTAGGAGATGTGTTCAGGTGGCCAATGCTGATGTGTGGCTAGATTAGTGTTAACAGAATAAGTAAAAGGACAAATGAGAACCATTATAGATAACAAAAGAGAGATGCTTGATGAAATTGCTGAACAACGCAAAAAAATAGTGGGGCAACCATACAGAAAGCATCAAATAACATCAGCAAAACTAGGGGCAATGGAGAAAGATTAAACAGCTGTGGGACTTGAATTTGGAAGGAATTAAGGTTGGATGTGACTGGGATTGTTTGGGGATACTTTTTGAGAAACAATGCATCTGATCAAGACAATAAAACAAGATGAAAATTGTTTCTCTGGCTACATGTGTAGCTCTCAAAAGAGAGCAACATGTTTCCTCTAACGTTGATGAAAGAATGCCCAGACAGGGAAGACTGGACTTACTAATAGTACCCTTCGTATCAAGATAGTGTGAGCATCAACTACCTTTCTCAGACAAAGAAATTAGGAATAGAAATTAATATCAGCAATTTTGGGGGGTGTATATTGATTTAACCCTGTTATGTGGTCAGAAGCATCCTTTGATTGATTTATTTTTTCTTAAATAACATGTTCAGCCACTTAATTCAGCCTGTTTGGAGTTGCCTAAAGGAGTGGGAGGGTAAAGCAAGGCAGCTGGGCAGTGGGATCTCTTGGTTTTTTTCAAGAATAGAGAGATCCTCTTCTCATTACATTGTGATACTGCCTAATGAAGTAAATGGTCCTAATTTTAGCTTTCCGCTCTGAAAACATCTGTTCACTTTTGAGTCAGACAACAGGACCATGAGCTTCCTGGTTCCTGTCATAGTCCTGATTAAAAAAGACTTAAATGTAATTGAATAAGGATGCTATCTGTAGTGTGTGTTGGGGGTGATATTTAAATTTTGAGCTTCGTGGTACTTTCTTGTACTGATATTACACACCAGACCATCACTTGTGCTTTCCTGTATGTTTGCTTAAAAATAAAATAAGCCCAGGGAATCTGAGAACTGTAAGAGGTGGGAGGCTTCTTTTACAGAATAACCAATGGCTACCCTTCCAATTACATCTATGATTCTCTTACACAAAGATGCCTGTGTCCTTATTCCGAATCTCCCTGTCTGCTATATTAACTCTCAAAGTGGTTACGAGGTGATCGTCACATTTGATTTGGTAGAATAGATAACGATATTCTGTGTTCTACATGCACTATGGCTTTGCAGTTTTATAGTTCCTTGTTTTCCGTGGTAAATCTGATATGGTAAGAAGTATATACAATCTACAATTGGAGAGGAAATAGCTGCGTTTACTCGAGCTGAAAATAAAAAAAACCAAAGCTGCTTTTAGGTAAGCCGAGAAAATTCCCTCAAGTACTTTACATCTGCTAATGCAGTGTTGAAAAGGAGATGTTTGGAGATTCATGGTAACTATTTCCAGCATTCTACAGAAATTTATTTTCTTGCAGCTACTGCTCTTCGTGGACTTAATTCAGCTTGAATGTATATGCCATGTTAAAAGTGAACGCTTCAATTTAGGGTATTTATATGTTGACCCAAAATTAAAACCATGATTCTCATCTGTTGTTGGGCCATCCTGATGGTTAGTGTTTAATCTGAGTGATAAATGTTGTCACTTCATTTTAATGAACCTTTCTTGAAAAAGAACAAGTAAAGTTACTTTTCTCCCCTTCTTTTAGTTGTGAAGATGGCAAATGTGCTTATTTCCCACTAACGTGGATGACATGTTTCTTCAAACTAATAACCAAGACGAGTAGCTTTCTAGAAAGGGATCTTTTTTTCTTTAAAACTATAAACACTCTGCATTGGACACTCTAATTCAAATGTCCAGAGCATCATCTTTAAAATGTTCTTTTCCCTTTAGTCTTTATTCAGTTTGCTTTATTTTTCTCCCCTTTAATCTCTGTCCTTTTACGTGCTACTGTTAGAGGCATACTTGGCAAATATCTAGAACTCTTCCTAATTTCAGTGGGACTTCCTTGCACCAAGGCTTTATAATGATCAAAGCTGTCAGTGCAATCTGCAATATATGTTTCTCTGTTTTATGATGCATGCTGGAACTGAAGAATACCAAATACACAGTTTCCACTGTAATGTGTGTGGCACAGTGAAATAAAGATATTTTCTATTGCCAAACATGCATAACGAGTTTCAGATTTTTTGCCTATTTTGAATTACATTGATTATTTCAGAATCCCACAATTACTTCTTGCAGAATAAGCAAAAGAACAGACCAAAAGAGAAATGCTGTAAAATGAATCAGAAACCTCAAATCCCAAAGCTTTTTTATATTGCTCTAAGTGCAGTATTTCCACATCAAAGTATCCAAAATAGATTTTTTTTTTTATTTGTGTGTACTTTACATACTTTATGTGTACTTTGTTGTAATACATGGAATCATAGAATTGTTTTTGTTGTAAGAAACCTTTAAGATCATCAAGCCCAACCGTTAACCCAGCACTGTCAGGTCACCTCTAAACCATGTCCCTTGGCACCACACCTATGCGTCTTTTAAATACCTCCTGGGATGGTGACTCCACCACCTCCCTGGGTAGCCTGTTCCAGTGCTTGACAACCCTTTAGGGGAAGAAATTTTCCCCACTGTCCAGTTTAAAACTCCACTGGAGCAACTTGAGGCTGGTTTGTTGTTTGTTTTGGGTTTTTTTAACTCATATCACTTGTTACATTGGAGAACAGACCCCCATCCACTTCACTACAACCTCCTTTCAGAGAGTTGTAAAGAGCAATAAGGTCTCCCCTCAGACTTCTTTTCTCCAGCCTAAGCAACCCCAGTTCCCTCAGCCACTCCCCCTAAGACTTGTGTTCTAGACACTTGACCAGTGCTTTGGACATCCTCTGGTACCTCAATGTCCTTCTGGTAGTTAGGGGCCCAAAACCAAACACAGTATTTGAGCTCCAGCCTCACCAGTGCTGAGTGCAAAGGGATGATCACTTCCCTAGTCCTGCTGGCCACATTATTTCTGATGCAGGCCAGATGCCATTGGCATTCTTGGCCACCTGGGCACACTCTTGGCTCATATTCAATACCCAGTATTGGCTGTTGACCAACACCTATAGGACCTTTTTTTTCCGAGCAGATTTCCAGCCACTCTTCCCCAAGCTGGCAGCGTTGCCCGAGTTTGTTGTGATCCAAGTGTGCAATCCAGCACTTGGCCTTGCTGACCCTCATACAATTGGCCTCTGCCCATTGATTCAGCCTGTCCAGATCCATCTGTAGAACCTTCCTACCTTCAAGCACATCAACACAGTATTGAGGTCATTGCAGGTGGTCTCACTGGCCACCATTTTCTTTGCAGTTGAGACTGTTTCAAAGAAAAAGTACTTTTGTTCAAGAGGAGTACCCTTTGTTTAGGAAACAAGAAGTTCTGATTGATGATTCACGCTTATCTGATAGCCTTTTCTCACATGTGTATGCTCTGCTGTCATTTGTGCTGAGTTGTGTGATCACACAGGGCCTGAATATGCATCATGACACTGCACAAGTGATTGTATGGATGAGATCTTCCAAAGGCCTTGACCCAGATGAGCTTTCTTCCTTGTCTGTGTGGTACTTTGTCTCATCCATGAATGAGTTTCTCCTCCTCTTGGATTCTTTGCATGTAATTTTATTTCATGTGCTCTGCTTTAATTGGTTAACTTTCAGAAGGAAATGCAAATTGGTGCTTGTGGAAAACACAACTTTTACATGCAATTTGTTTTACCTAAATGGCCAGGAAATTGGTTACATGTGTATTCAAGAACAGCAGATAGACACCACGCTCCTAGAGACATCTTCAGCTAAGTTTTAGAAAATCTTCATACGGGCATCAGCCCTTGTATCCAAGGAAAGAATAATCCAGTAGGAAAAGTGTCCTCATCTGAACTGGCTCAGTTAGGGGTCTGAACAACTGACGGATTTTTGTTCTCATCTCTTACATAATACTGGTCTTACTCAAGAGCTAATAAGAAGTGTAATAAGCAAAAAAGTAATCCTTCTCTTGTTTTCTCTGGGCTTTATAATTATCTAGCTCCACTGTTTAATAAGAGTTAGCATCCCTTGACAGAGTGAGTGTTTCAGCTTTTAAGATCTGTGCTTGAGAATTGGCCAGACACAAGACAGCAGCAATATGTGTCTATCTGGACAGCTATGTTTGCACATGATTAACCAATATTGTTTGCTGTATCTGTAGCCTTTGGTTTTTTATAAGGAACAAGGCACTTGGAAACACTTGGAATTTGTTGTTACGTTAGGGACTAATCTTGGTTCTGCAATCCTTTGTACTGGAAGGCCTGCATGAAAAGTAAGGTGTGACTGACTACAGAAAATGCATCATTTGCCTCCTGTTTAAAGACCATAAATCACTATGTAGTTTGCCTTTTGCAAATAGCAAAACTAGTTAAAAAGTTCTTAGCATCTGTGTACAGTTCCCAGCAATCAGCTTCTTTTGTACTGTGTAAATTTGTCAGGAAGAAATTTGTGCTCCCGAGGGCAAAGAAACACACAGTAGCTGTACACCCAGCTGCATATTCAGTGTGGGATTCTTCCAGTAAATGTACTTCTTCCAGTGAATAACACTGATGTTAAGATGAAAAGGCTCATTTCAGATAAGAGTTATAGTTATCAGAGAAATTAAAGAAATTTCTCTTTGTGAGGGTGGTAGAAACCACACTTCTAAAATTCTGCCATTATCACAACTGACAGGTGGACAGCTGCGTCCTGGGGATGTTGTGTGTGGTGGCTGGTAGAACAGAACCACTCCACTCACTGACTTTCAACCAAAACTTTGTTTGCCTACCAGGATGGGTACAGTGAGTGTTTAATGACTCCTTTTTTTTGTTTGTTTGGTTTTTTTTTGGCAGAAACACAGGTGTACACACTATATTCAGATCAGAGGTTTGCCTGTAGGGGTCCTGGTGTATTCATTGCCCTTTGCCTCTTGTAAAGTATTCCCTTGTCTTTAATCATGTGTTGTTGATTAAGTGGTGTGGGGAACTGATGAGTGCACTTCTCTGATTACGTGGGTTGCACTTTTGAGAAGTGCGATTGTGAAACTAATAAAATGCTAGTCTAGTAAAGAAGTTATAAACATCGTAAATAAGCAACCCTCCCATGCTCCCTATACTAATACATTTTTTTTTAATTGAGCTGAATAATTCACAAACAAAGATATCTAAACAAAAAAAAAAAATTAGGATCTTCGTTGTGAATGTGTTGGGGTTTTTTCCCAGTTGAACTAAGCTCCTTGTTTCTGAATTCTTTTACTGAATGAAGTCTGCTAATCCATTTGTAAAATGCATTCACTATGCATAGCTTTCAAGTTAAAGCAATATTGAAGTATTTGCATAGAGTTCTGTTCACCAGAACTTCAACATCTGGAAGATCTCACCTTCTCCAGCTGTGTCGACGTTATGTAAAACAGCAGGCAAATATCCTGTTCTGGACTGCAGAGATAGCACAGTCTTGTAGGACCACGCTGTCGTATGGGTCAGCTGTAAACAGCTGTGAGCACAGATTTTTCTGAAGTGGAGCACTGACATCCAGAGCTGTCTGCCAAGAGGTGATGCTCTCTCAGTGTCATCAGCTCATCATGTTGGAGGCACCTGAGACTGTTAGGAGGACAGCAATAATTATGTTTTTCAGCCTTGTTTTGTGCAGCTATGCTGACTTCTGCCAATCATTAGCTAATCATTTTTAACCTGCTGCTGGCAAGCTGGTAATTGAGGCCTCTGAGGCTTTCAGTCAGTTCTCCCTTTTCCAAACTGTAACCCTGGGGAGCACTGAGTCATACAAAGCACCATCCCACCACTAGCTGTCCGGAGCCACTTGTAGGTTTTGCATTCCTGTCCTCTGCATTTTCACTGTATTTACTAAAAGCACTTCTGCTCTGTGTCATGCAAGGCCTTGTGAACTATGGAAGATTTGCCCATTCCATTGACAGCTTTACTGGCTGATGACTCCCATGTTTTCTGGAAACCTGAAAATATGAGATGCTACCAAACTCACCCTCCCATAGGAGTCAGATCTCTTAATGAGTCGTAAGAAATACCAACTACCCCATGCTGGAGGGTTAAGGCCTGGACACCTCAGATCACATGGGTGGTTCAGTCAAGCATTATTTGCTTAAGGATGGATGAAGGGGGAATGTGCAGGTGGTCATCTTACTGCATGGTCAGGGACGGTCAATGACATTAGGTGCTGTCATGTCCAATGATAACATGGCAATCTCATTCTGCCTTTGCAGTCTGTGAGGAAGTGAACCTTCTACCTAGACTTGTTAAGAGCAAGTACTTCAGCAGCAATTTGTCCTCTCTCCATTATCTTCTGCTAGCAGCTACAGCACCCAGGATGCCATAAGTTCCTGAGGCATTGCCCTCTTAGAGAAATGTAGGCTGTATTAGAAAACTCAGTCATTTGTCAAATATGTCCATTACAGTGGTTTAATAATATTCCTGGGATCCTTCTGCTCAGTGTGGCTAGAGCTGCAGCTATGCATTTTCTTAGCAAGCACTTTGCATTTTCTCCATGGGCATCTGAGAGAGCACTCAACCTCTTTTGCTGACCTACTGCCATACAGTTTACATATTAATTTATAACCTGCGATTCCTGTTTCAAGCCGACTGTTTGAAATGACCATGTGTTACTTAGACCCTCACCACTATGAGTTGTCAGTACCAGGGTAGTGATTTGCTCTTCTTGCGCCTTCTGCTCCTTCTGATCTCTCTATGGGTAGAGATAAGACCCTCCAAAAAAAAAAAGCAGCATCCTGCTGCTTTGGCATGAATCTGCTGTGTGATGTCCAGGTCCTCATTCACAGCTGAGACTTGCTTGGGTTTAGGATCAAATTACCACTTCTAGGATACTTTGAGCTCTTCTCTTTGGTAACCAGAAGGCAGAAGAACTTGCGATGTGGAATTATGCCTACATCCCCATACAGACTCAGCTCTTAATCTGCTGTGCTACAGACTGTCTTCCAACAGAGGCACAAAGACCCATGATAACAGTGACAGTGCCAGGCTGACAAGGACAGATTCCTCCCTTCCCATACACTGAATCTCCCCTCTTGTTGCCATGAGTTAACATGCTGCCCTTATCTTCTAGCCTGCACAAAGAAGAAAGACAGACGTCAAATGCAACTACCACCTAAGCGTATGATTGTCTTTTTAAGTGACAGAAGGAGAGTATCTGAGGCACTTGTAATCTGCACTATCTGCATTATGTCATGCTGGTTCCCTTCACCCCTTATGTTTGTAAAGAGGAACAGATTTTTGGCCTAGTGTGGATCCTTCTGAGGGTCCTGGTCGTGATTACGCGAGAGAATACTACACCAAGGTACCAATTAAGCACTAATCAACCATTTCTCCTGTCTTGGGTAGTAGAGAAGCTCCATAAAACTCGTATGGTACAGAAACAAGTGTCAGCCACGTGGGCTGGTGTCACAAATCCCAACAACTCCTTGCACTCTGCATAAAGATCAGTGAAGAAGAAAAGTCTGCTGCTGCACAGAATCTGTGTAACACGTTTATGATTACACCCTCCCTAAGTTCACTAAGTAGTTATAACATTGCCAAAAAGGTATACAAGCCTATGCAAACCTGGAACAAGTTCACATCCCCACGCAGGCTTCTTGTTCATTTACAGCATAAACTTTTAAACTGTCATTTTGCTGGATGTAAATTATCTTTTAATGATTTACGGGATTTCTGTGGATCTTGTTAGCTTGTCGAAACTTTTGCTGCTATGAAATTTTGACATGAAGATAGGAAAGTGACCTGAAGCTAAGATGGTTTCATTGTCTGTCCGAATACACTTGCCTTGATAAGGCTTGTCATGCCTCAGTCATACGTATGTAGAAGCTAAAATGAATTACCAGGTCAATAGCATAACATTAACACTATAAATGACAATAGCTCCCTCCAGAGCAGAAAAAGGAAAGAATTATCTGTAAAGTTCCTTTCTCCACAACAACAAAAAAAGAAGCAAGTAGCCAAAAGACCTGTAAATGGACTTTTTTTTTTCTGTGCAAATCAGTAAGCAGGTGTATTTATCACCAATGTACAATACCAAAATACTTACACATTATTATTTTTTGCTATCCTTGTGCGTAATATATAATAATTAGCAATAGTTTCTACTGCCCTTGTCTCTTCTCTGTCTTTCACTAGCATCTAGATCATGTAAAACACTTCTTGTAACAGCACTGTAAACTACTAACAACTGAACTCAGCCCAAAGAGTGGGCTGAACTGTATTGCTGAGCATCTTTGTCAGTAGGCTTGCTGAACTGTGAGATGAGCTGTGCTGTGCACAGACTCATAGTGAGGGTGCCTGATGTTGCCAGCTCTTCAGATTCCAGCCAGCCTGCTGTGCTCCTCATCTGGTAGCAGGGAGGGCTATGTTTAGTCTTTCCAGGACATTTGGGAGCTGCTGATGGTTGCTGACTAGTATGCATTTATCTCAAGATGACTGTTGTGTGGGTGGTATTACGTTATTTTCATCGGAGATATCTGCTCAGCCACCCACTAGGCTAATGAAGGTATATCAAACCACTGAGAGCCAAACTTTTCTTAATTAATTCAGCAAAGACCACTCTGTCTAGTGTGTTTATTCAGGTGGTAGTAAAACTTCAAGGTAACCAAAAAAATACTTATTCAGAGTAAAAGGAATTCTGCACGGAACAATTCTGCGAAAGTTCCAAAAGCAAAAGCACTGAGTTCTTAAACTGCACGTCACATCAGGTGCAGTGAGTTTACATACTGACAGAGGCATACCCTGGGTGGTTATCAAAGCTACTAATGCCAGGACAACCACTGTGACAGGGGAGAATGCAACTTTTCAATACCTATGCAGCAGACAGCTAAATACGTAATATACATTGCTAGATGTCACAGATTCCAAGCATTAGCAGAGGCATTTGAAGTCTTCAAGTGAGCAAACTGGAAAGGCAGACACATTTTCCTTTGCATGGTTTCTAGTCCTATTCCTCTTTCCCCGGCCACTGCAAACTAAAGAAGGGAGAGGTGGAGGTGAGGCATTTTTCCTTCTTAGTTCTATGCCTTAGGAAATGGGGGAAGGTATGATATCCTGGAAACACTCAAAGAACAGTCTGTCTTTGTTACTTCCTTTTCTGATAATGTTTTCATCAGCACCTTAAGAATGTAATCAGTTTTGTTATTACAAGGAGGGGCCTATAATAACAGACAGATCTTGAAATGAGCAGTGAATTAGAGACAGGCCAAGTTTTCACAACTTCAGGAAGGTCTCCTCACTGTACTGTTAAACCATGTAAAAAAACCCCAGCTTTGTTTATAGCTCATAGTCACAAACAAAAGGCAACTCTACTAGGTGCCTTCCTACTCTTTCTGCAGTTGGTACATGCTTACCTCAATTATTTAATGCACATTGGTAGCTGAACTTAGAAATATTTAATAAAATGTATACAAGCAGCCTACCAGTGACTATAAGCTGAGGAAAATTCCCTGCATGCTTACTGCCTTTCAATATAACCTGAAAAAAACCAAGAAATTACCCATAATATTTGCACACTCTGTTGATGGTATCATGAAGGATTAGCTGAACATGCACTACTGCTGTCATAAAGATAAGGTTCTCAAGTCTTAACTTAAGCTATCAAAAGTGTAAGTTAAGAAAAATAACAGATGCACCTCATCCGAACAAGCCTTTTCCCACCCCGCCTTGATCTTACTTGCAAAAAGTTTGTCACTCCTAAGTAAACAGAAAAAAGCACACGCAGAGTCTGTAAACTAAAAATTGTTCATTTCAGAAAGACTTGGAAAAATGCCTGTCTGTTATCTGTTTAAGGGATGATTATGTGGTCCTCAAAGTAAAGCATCACAATGATATAACACACGACAACACAGGAATGGGCTAATTCCTACAAAAGACTAATCACCTCCTGACCAGGGGGGATAGGAGAGGGGGAAGTGAGATCTACTGAAGGTAACCTAAGACTAATTAACATGGTAAAAATCACACCCCTAGGAGGGGACCTAACATGGTAATGTCAGGCAGCCTCTGTATAATGAGCTAGCCACTAATCAGAGCACGTGCAGAAAAGCATTATTTAGGGCAACCAAAAGGTGACCAATTAACAAGTATTCTGCAATTTTTCTTTGTTGCAAACTGTATAAAACCCTACAACTCCTCTGAAGAGGTGTGCTACCTTTGTGAACTCTGGCCTGGCACCCCTTTCTATACAGAGCAACATTCAAAGTTAGAAGGTGGTTCTTGACTCTGTGTGCTCATTGGGTCCTGTGCACTGATCCTGAACCTAACCCCGGATTAAGAGACAACTATGAAGTTTCTTTTAGATGTAGAAAAAAGAAAATACAAAGTTTCTGGAAAAGAAATATACTTACATACCCTTGTAGGAAACACTGAAGATGTTGTACTGATTATGATATGTTCACCTCACCTTCAAGAGTGAGTAAATCAACAGGAACAGATCTACTCAAGAACAGCTGGGATGAGTGAAGTGCAGCCTCTAGCTTATGATAAGAAATTAAGAAAACTTATCCTGTATAGCCACAAATTAGAAAATTCCAAAGAGATATTATTGCTCTGGAGTACAAATAGGTGAATAAAGGGTTCATCCTACTATCAAGCGTAGGCATAAATTCCTCATGGCTAACTTTAGTTCTATGACTACAAAGTTTCTAAATCTATGACACCAGTGAGTTTCACAGCAAAGTTCTAATTAACATCAGGGTGAGAAAAAAGGTACAAGTGGTGTCCAGCAGGAGCTTGGTCCTGGAAGTTACCAAGTTGCAAGTTTGGTCAATGTTTAAGTGTTTAAGCAGCGCTTATCTTAAAACTTAAGAAACAGTGACCTATTTAATGAAATGTAAATGAATCCTAAAATTAGCTAGAATGTTTGTAATTAGGCAGTTTGACATCAGTTACAAGACACACTCGTGTCCCCAGTATGAAGTGCCCTTATGCAAATAAAAGTACATATTAAACCAATCAGACAACTTGGCTATCCTGTTTTAAAGGCTCATTAATGCCTTAGAGAAAGTGATTGGGGGTAAATTTTACACATTCTCATCGTGTGCTCTACTGCATACTGTACATTCATAACTGATTGATCTTCTATCCCTAAGCCTATTTTCTCAAGAATAAGAGATGTGGTTATGGAAATAAGATAAACTAGATATTTTGAGGTTGGCAGAGCTTTGAAAATTGAAGGGCCTATAAGCAATGAGAAAATTTCCCAGCAGTTTTGGGGAAATAGGTCTCCATCATAAATACAGAAGAACTCACGATCTCTTATTCAGATAGTCATGATGCTTCTGCATCACTCTGATGGTAATGTGATTAGGTTTTCAGTGTTCTGGGGAGGGAAAGATATGTAGAATGGTTTTTGGTTTTATTTCATTGTTTGTATTCCTTTTGACTGTGATCTGACAGGTGGGAAATAGTGCAGCATTAGTCACTAAAATAAGTGCTGAGAAGGTACCAGTTTCATTTCTATGTCTTATGCAAAGAAAATGGAAAACTACAAGACTGTTTAATAGTCACTGTTTCTCTCTGTATTATTCAAAACTTTCATCCATCATTAGAAAGAAAGTCTTTGGAAATCCTATTTTGAGTAGAGTTTTCAGTAACTGCTGCTATTCAACCTAGGTATTGTGTGATTATTCATTGCAATTGAGCCTTTGGCTGAGTTAAATAAGTGCACTTAAATGTTCCCTCTTCCCCTGTCATTAACTGCTCTATTGCAGCCTCTAGTTAGGTCCTATAGATCAATGTTTCTCCAACCGTGGGCTGTAAAAGAACTCAGTGGAGATTGCCAACTGTTAGACAGCAACAGTCAGCAGCAGTTCAGTTCCCTAGGTCTGCTGTAGATCTCTTTTCCCAGAGAATGGGAACGGGAATGAGAAAAATATTAAATATTAAATACTGACTGCAGATACTTATTCTGTCAAGGGAACAGCTAGCTACCTTTAGCTACTGGCAGTGTCTCATTTCCTTCAGGATAGACAGAATATAATAGCAGGCTTTCACTCCCTTGCCCTAGAACTGATCTATTACAAACTCAGGTGAATATATTGAGATAGCTGAGCAAAGTATAGACTGCAATCCAGTTTCGATAAATATTGTATTGAGAGTGGACTGTAGTGTCAAAAGGCTTGGGAAACACTGTGGCCTTTAGATTTCACTTGGAAAGAGTGCAATCGCCCTTTTTTTTTTTTTTTTTTTTTTTTCCTACCTTTCTTACTGAAACCCCCCCAATTTCCCAGCATGCCTAGATGTATTCCGGGCCCTACCTCCCCTACACAAGTGCCCTTGTTTCAGTATGTTGTCAATAGACCACCCTCCATGCCTCATAGGGCACTGCTCTATAGGGCTCTATTAGTGTCACAACCCTTTTACTTCTTTCACACTAGGCAGTGAGCTCAGTGACACGTGATCTTACTCTTTAACCAACTGTGACTCTGTTGATAAGCGTACCGACGTCTCTGGTGAGAAAAGCAGTGCGTTACACCTCTTCCTCAGGAAAGTTCCAGGCTGAGGTGACCATCTGCACTTCCTGCTCTCTAGAGTTGAATTCCTCAGTTCAGATTTCCTGCTCTTCCTTTCCCCGAATTGCAATCACATGACATATTAGCCTGCAACTCTAATCAGACAACAGCAAACAGTACCACAGACATGTCTTTAGCCATCCAGTTGTGGATGAGGATATGTTTATAACACACAAAGCCCTCAATTTCAAGACCACAGCTTGCAACACTCAAGATGAGGCACAAGGTGAAACCAGCACAGGCTGCACAAAGAATAAAGGTATGGGAGGCAATATGGTCCATAAGATAAATAATCTGTTGAGACTAACAGGAAAAGGTGGAGGGAAGTGGTCTTTAATCACTCCTCCTGAAAGGAGACCCCTGTGGGTTGAGCACAGTGTCCCCATTAGAGAGTGAGCACAGTGAGAGCAGGTAAGAAGACTTTCAATCCATAATACCACATGAGAGCAGCACACAACAGAAATCATGAGCGCTGGCATAGTCCGCCAGAGCTGAGCTGTGCACTCAGCTATTCTTCAGGCTCCAAAACCTCAAAGTGTCTTTCCAACTGCTTGCAATTGGTTAACCTTTGATGCCCATCAGTCTTCGTACTGTAGGTGCATGGGTGCTGTATGTGGTAGCCGAGTGGGGGGAGAAGCTGCAAGCATGGCTGTGATATGGCTTTATTAACATTAAAGAAAAAGGAGTGAGAAACAGCATTAAGGATTTATGAACGTTAGCTTCACCCTATCCAGGGAGTTGATTAATGTCCTAATTATCTCAACACAGCAGGACTATTCGAGGATTCTCCCTCCTGCAGCTCAATAGCTTTCACAGTATTTCAAGGTTTCCTGTTTATTGCAAGAATTTAAAATTTCTTCTTTTTTCCTTCTGTCAAGGAGGGTGGTAAGAACCTAAAATACATGCTGAATATGGAAGCTCCCTAAGAGGTCTCTCTCTGTATGTTCCATAATTCTTCTTAATTTTTCTGCCACTGAAGTCTGAGATGGCTAACAGAGGCTTTCTCTGAAATACTAATTTTTTTTCTCCTTTAAGAAACAGGAGCATTTTCCCTTCAAGACATTTCACCAATTTCTTAGTATTCTTCAGATTCAAGCTTGCAGATCTCAACACTATTTTTTACATCAGTAGTAGAATCATGCACAAAAAAAGATTTAGCAAACATAGGAAGCAGCCTGTCTGGGCTTTCCTTCACATTGTCATGCATGGTACTTCATTATTACAATTTCTAGCTTCAACATCACATTATTGTTTTGGCATTACAAAGCCTTTTTCTAGAGTTCCCATTTCACTTTCCTGGACAGTGCACAGGAAACATTTTGGATTACAGGAGTAATATAAAAATCTGACTTCACTTTTTAAGGAGGGGCAGTTATTATGATATTTTTTTGTTTAGTTTAAGAAACTCTGCTATAGACATATCTTCAGTAATTTTTTTCACTTAGAATGAGATGGAGTCCAGAGATCAAATTTTACTCTCATATAGATGAAGAAGTACAATCTTAATGAGAACTGAAGATGTCTTTAAGCCTTCCACATCAGATTCATTCTCCAAACCACTTATGTTTCCTGAAAACATTTAAAACATAGTTCTTGAAATATTTGTTTAGTTTTTCAGTTGATAATAGTTTTCACTGAATTATTTTTTCTGATTTGAAATACAAAGACAATTTAAAAAACAAAAACAAACCCAAAACGAACAACAAAAAACCCCAAACCAGGTAATTTTTTTTTGTATGAAAAGATGTAGAATTAAAATTCCTCATCTTGAGATATTTGGCCCATGTTTTGTTCTGAAATCTGGTACTGAGTACAATAACTAAATATAGGATTATTAATCACTTCAGGATTACTAACCACTGATCATTTCTATTCACTGATACTTATTTTGATGTTGTTAATTTGACAGAATTACTATTTAAAAAATGCTTCACTGATGAATATTGACTCTACCCTTGACTTTGTCCTTCTAAGACTATAGTGATTGGAAGAACCCAGAAAAGTGTAACAGCAACTTGAGAAGCTGGTAAGGGGATTCTTGTGATAGTTACTGACAGCAAAATTTATCTAGATCTTAGGTCTCTGGTTACTTCTGAATTTGATAGTACTTGGCTGCCTGGATGGCCAGAGGCATCTGGTCACTGTAGTTTATCTTTCAGCTACTTCTCTTTCCCGAGATAAAGATACTTTCCTGTTTGTAGAGGTACTCTGAAGACCTTCAAAAACAATCCTGTGTTTGCATCAGCCCCTCAATGGTTTGCCCAGTAAATCATAAATATCTCCTGTTACACTGTGAATCCCAGTTTCTTCTAACACAGCTTCAGTTTCTCTGAGGTTTATTCCTGTGTCACTGCTCCATTTTCCATCCTCCAAGTTGTTTTTACATTTCTCAGTGTGGCACTTGCTGATTAAGAGCTCCCCTGTGAATTTAGTATAGAACCAGCCTCTTTTTATAACTCTTCCTTTGAACAAACCTAAGACTATTCTTTAAAATGACTGGCTGTATTTGACACTATACCCAGCAATAATGAAAATGTAGAATTCTTTCTTCTGTAGCACATGTTTATAGTGCAACAGAAACTGCAATGCAGTTTGATCCTGTGATCATTCCTGCCTCTCCTTGGCCATATCTATGAAATAGATCAGCAGTCTATATGCAATTATGTACAAAGAAGCAGGAGGAAAAAAAAATTGCATTTTTTATCTTCAGCAGCATCATGGCCATCATTAACAACAGCAAGGATTTCCCTTCAACTGAATTGAAGCTCCACTGAAAAGAATAGAGAGAAGAAATTTTGACAGAGCTAGAACATATATTGATCCAAGGAGACAGATTCAGGCTACATCCACTGAGGGCATCCTGGAAAGGACAAAGAAGTGATAGACAAAGAGCAATTCACTACACAAAACCCTTTCAAAAAGACTGGTAACTGAAAGCAACTGCCCTGAAGGCATCCATAACAAACCATCACACTGAGAATATAAAAGACTTAAGGGTCAGACAGTGACCAAAACAAGCAAAGTTGATGGCTCAGCTGCAGCCCTGAAGATTGGGAGATGGTGAAAAATGACTTGTGTGGCTCTTCAGAACAGCATCAGATCAAAAGCCTTTTTATAAGTCTTTGCCTTTTTGTAAGTTTTCCCATTTTGTATGCCCTACATGTTCTGTCTTTTTAGTTAGGCTGAATTTATGACCCCCAAATCTCCATAGCTCCCAGCCAAGTCTATTTTGGGTTATGAGGAGGAGCTCTTGATTGCTTCTTGCTGCAAATGTGCTATACTTCATCCTGTTGTCAAACCAGGAGGCCTCTGCAGCCCCCAGTAATGCCCTTTTTCTTACCAAGGCATCAGGTAGTGCAAGTCATAGTCTGGAACATGATGAAGGGATAACGTGGGCGTGAAACTTAGTGCTGATGGGCCAGGCCAGAGAAGGCATGCATTAGCTAAACTGTGACATGGAAAAATTCTTGAGCTTGTGGCTGGGAATTGCTTTGGAGCTTTCAGTTGCATCAAACTAGGGATAAAGATTTTTTTTAAGCATTTAAATTTGTAATACAAATGTCTTTCTAATAGCCAGGAATTGGACACTGTTTAATTTACTAGTTTAGGGAGAGCCAGAGGAGGTTGATCGTGCGTAATTCACTCTGAATATTTGATATGCTTTGTTAGTGACACATGATGGTACCTGGTGAGACAAATCATATGGTATTATGGATTAAATGTCTTCTTACCTGCTAAAAACATGAGCTACTTGGTTTTGTGAATATTCATTATGCTAATGAATATCTTGGATATTTTTTTTCCCCGTTGTTTAAAAGGCTCATCCTGTTTATATAAGCAGTTTGTCATTCTGAAGCCCTCTTTAGTACATAAATTTTGTATGGTGTCAGACGTGGTAATTCTGAGTATGGATTGCTGCAGAATCTCTTTACCATAGCAAAGAAGCCATATGAACTTTCACATCCCGAATTAGAAGATGAAAATTCTGCCTTTTTTCAGCAATTTGGTTATCAAAAATGAAACCTTAATTCAAGAAGAAATGTGTGCAGGTAGATTTTTTTACGGTTTAGTAGGACTGCTGAAATGTTTCCAGTTTAAGAATGTACATTAGTATATTGCTGACCCAGGGCCCCAGGGGATACCATGCAACTTCCTTGCTTATCTGCCTTTTTGTATACAAATACAGTAGGCTGTTCATGCCTTGTTTGCCTTACTTAACAAGAAAGAGAGGTTAAATTCCCAGACTACAGGTATTTTGTTCTGATCTAAAACTAACTTTACTACCTGAGAACCCGTGTATCAAATGCACAAACAGCTTTTATTTTTTCCTTTACCTCTAATGCCTGAATTGGTTAAACAATGTTTCTGTACTTTAATTAGACAGTAGAAATCTATGAGACTGCCTTCATTTGGCTTTCAGCTGTTTACTTTGCATCAGTAAAATCCATACACTTTAAAGGAGATCTCAAGTATAATTAAAAGTGTTATTGAACTAAACACAATTACCAATGTTTATCTCATTATATAACGCTGCTGGCACAGAAAGTGGAATTCAAACTTGCTTGCTTTCTTGGCATTAATATTTCGCAGAGTTTTAAACAATGCCTGTAATTAAATCAGGTAATGACAATTACTGCTGTCAAACCTTGGGAAAACTTGGTACCCCTCCAGTTCATGTGTTTCAGCTAAACTCCAGCTAGTACAGCATCTTGAATTCCAAAAAGCACAGAACTGGGAAAATGCAGCCATTGGTATTTTTCTCCAGTACATCTTCTACTGGAATTTGACGTATTGCACTTTTATTTGTTTGTAGCAAAAGACAAAATGAGGTCGTTTTCTGGCTGATAGAAACTTTTCACTGAATTTTGCAATGTGGTATGATAATACAGTATGATGGGTGTTCTTTTGAGATCCAGGTATCCATAAAAACTCTCAAATTATATATGGCATAGCAACAAACAGCGGAATTCAGATGCCTACTCGGGACTTTCCTCTTTCCTCTTTTATTTATAATGCCAAGAATTATAATAGGTAGTAGATACAGGGTAAAATACATAGTGTTCTTCTAAATAGACAATGCTTGATTTTCAGTCTAGTTTATTGTAT
Organism: Actenoides hombroni; assembly: GCA_024336885.1. NCBI lineage: Eukaryota > Metazoa > Chordata > Aves > Coraciiformes > Alcedinidae > Actenoides > Actenoides hombroni. Next base: position 96,873,987 of record WUAM01000287.1, read on the forward strand.
CTTCAATCTCACTTGACTGAAAGGGCTAAAATCTAGTGACACATGTTCAGCCAAGAACTTCTGTGAAGACATCTTTTGTAGAGGACCATCCTAGTGGCATCCAGTGAGCTTTAGTGACCAGTAACTCTTCTCCCTACAGTGCTCCAGTGCTCAGTGCTGTCCCACCTCACCCCAGCTTTCCCACTGTGTGATTATATCAGTTCTTATCTAGTTGTGCATGGTGCAGTATGGACTAGGGTTGAAAGAGTGTTCTTCCTATGACGATGAATATCACAATTTCTTTTTTATGAAAGAGATACCTTTAGATAACCACTATATAAAAAAGTAATTGCAACTATTATGAACCCAGTCAGCTGCAGCAAAGTAGATTTACTTGATTTTACTGAATGAATAACTAAGCTGAAACACTGCAAGTTCAAGAAAAATGAACACTGAGTAGAAGAAATAATTTGAGAACAAAGGGTGGCCTCTTAAACACTGGCAGTTACACATACTACAGAAAGTACTATTTACTGACAGGCTCCAAAAAAAAGCAAGTATCTCTGTGCTGTGTTAACATTGACACTAGGTTTCATGGGCCAACCACTGCATGAGAAATTAACTTTTAAGAGCAAAACTATTCTCAGCTCAGTCAGTAGTAGCCTTGAATTGGAGCAGCTGTAAGATAGGTCATTCTATTTTTATGACTAGAGATGTGCAGGCATGGGGAACCTTATTAAAGGATCTTTGTTAACACATCTCAACTGGCCATATTAATTGCTATATATTGTGTAAAGGCTAAGGGTGGATAATCACCATGAGTTGAAATCCTCCAGAAATGCCCGCATCATTTCTCACTTGTATCTTCTTATTTTCTTCATGTGTAAGCAGTACAACAGCCCTGAAAATGAGGAAAAGATACACCTGCGACTTGTGGTGAAGCACAACCATGAATGGCAGATCTGAGCTGCACATCTCCGTGAGAAGGTGCCATATCTTACTCTCTGTGCTCCATCATCATCACCAAAGATGAAGTAATCTCAGTAGCTTCTGATGCCATGAATATTTTCATGCATGTAGTTTCAAAACCATTTTTATCATTAAATTCTTTGGTGGCCGTTCTTCCCCTGGGAGTGTGTAAACACTATCATCATGATCTGTCAAACACTCTTCACATATATTGTGTCTCCAGACTCTTGGAGAAATGTGGAAAGGTTATTTTGGGGGTTGCTGTAGGTATCAAAACAGTATGTCACAACTGGAAATCCTTCTTGCTAGAGCATCTATTCTGTATATTCACCTTCATATGTGGTGTTAGGAGTTCATTTTTCTTTTGACATGGGATTTCAGGAGCAACTCTTATGTCCACTTAAACCTTTATTTTTCCATTTTCAAACACCCGTGTATTATGTAGTGTTCATTGAACCCTTCTGTACAGTAAATTTGAGAAATTATCCAAAGTATTTAATGTGAAAGAACCATCATATTTCTCACATTTAGTTGAATATTAATCATACTAATTTCCAGGTGGCTTCTGACCATCTCTTTTTCACATCCCATTTAGATAGGCTGCTATTCAATACATGACAAAGGCTCTGCTTCATTTGGGACTCACTATCCTGCCTGGTTTACGGTCCTGTGATTGCCATCAGTTATTTATCAAATATGCTATTATTGTAACATAAGATTTGGGGATCTCAGAGGTGATTCATGCAGTGATCACTCAATTCCTGTGAAAATGATACTTACTTAAGTAATCATTCAAGAACTTTATAGAATAGTGCACCTCTTCGGGTAGAATGGGATTTTAATAGTATTTTTATTTACAACAAAAATATCACTTTAAAAGGGAGATTATTCTGCAGTCACAGCATTAAAATTAGCTAGTTCTCAGAATTATTCCTTCTGAAAATCTGTAGAGGGAACATAAAAATATCAGGAGAAAGCAAATGCAAACTATTTAAAATGTGTTCAAAGCAATTAAGCTCAATTCTTCAATTACCAGTAAGGTTCTAACAAGTTCTTTTGATATGGGAGGATACATCAAAAGCTGTAATTTTTATTTTCCTTCAGTTGCAATATTTGTTGCAATACTCTCCAAAGTTCAACACAGGATGCAGATAACAACTTGATAGCTTTAGTAAATTGAATGAAATAGCATTTGAAACCCTTCTCCCTCAACATTTCCACAGCTTAATTAGCCTAAGTCTCTCCTTCTTTTCTCTTTTCAGTTAAAGATATTTCAGGATTTTAATTTTCTCTCTCTACAAGTCCTTCATCAATGACAAAATAAGTGCAATAGTGTAAGGAACAAGAAAGATCTCACTTGTTGCATTGATACACACCTTCATTATTTTACTTTTTCTATTTAACTACTTTAACCTTTTAAAATGAAAGTATATTACATTAATAGGCATTTGTCTAGGTTTGAAGTAAGAAAAGCAATTGGTTTTTTTTCTATGAAGTTACTCAGAAATAAAACTAGCAATTCAGTATTGTTTTCCAAAAGAGAAAGTAGTTTTTTCTTTACTTCTGCTTTTAGAAAAAAAAAAAATTAAAAATACAATAAATAGCTTGAGCTTGACAATAAGAATTGGCTTTTCCTAAGTTTTTCCTTTCACTGTCACAACTTATTACATTTAAATGTGTTGGGTTTAACATTTCTTTTTTTCTCGTTGGTTTTGTTTGTTTGTTTGTTTGTCTACTCTATTAATTAAATACTTTCTGAGCCTGATGAGGAATTGTGAATTCATTGCACTAATTGATGCACTGATTAAAAACTTCTTGCTGGAAAATGAAGGCTTATTCAAGGTATGCTGTACACTTCGGGGACTGAAAGCTTCATTAAGAGAGAACTACATTAGCTCTGCCTTACGGAGGTAAAGTGTGAAAATAACAAGAAAAAAATTAGCTTTTCCAATAAACTGTGGGACTTGAAGACACTATAAATAGTCATGTGTCCATAAACCTGACAATTTTAAGACATAAGACTGAAAAATTTAACGAATTAATTGTTGGGGGCTTTAAAATAGACTTTGACAATATTGACTGCTTTTATGATGCAAGCAATCTTTCCCACTTATGTTAGATTTTCTAGATCTTTTCACGTCTGCTGGGTTTTGTTATTTTTTTTTTCCTGCCCCCATTTACTCGTATTGTACTGTTACTCACATATCTTCATTGATGGGCAGTACCTGGAAGTCATTAGAGATTTTACACATTAAAGTGAGGTGACAGCTTGCCAGGATGATCATATGCAGATGTAATTAACCCACAGAGATATGGTAGAAGGTGAGGAAAATAAAGTAATAAATAAAAGTAGCAAAAACTACTTCATTTTATGTAATTATTTTATTTCGCAAACAAATAAGTCTTTATTTACAGTTAAGGTCATTGCAATAATATAGCTACAGACATTTATCGCTGACTGTAAACAAAGCTCAGAATTTCTGGCTTAGATCCTCTGAGCTAACCTGATTGTATTTGTTATTTTTCCTTGAAAGAAAGTTTTTTCTTTCTCCCTTGGAGTTGGAGGATGGCTGTTATACCCGTGGGGTCACAGATGGAGGTTAAGAGGAAACAAAAGACCGACAGCGCATGCTGGTATAGAAGCAGTAGCTATTTAATGGAGCTATGGAGATGGATCAGCAGCTTGTGGCTCATAGACATTGTGTCCTGTAAGACCTGGGCTTCTTCCTCATTTCCATGCCCTGCAGCTGGCCAGCCTGGGAGGCATTAATGAAGGCAGACCCTGGCTTCAGTGTCACCATGTAAACAAGTCCTGCAAAAGCAGGATTTAGAGCAGGGAGACTATAGAAATGCTTTCACTGCTGGGGGAGAAAAAGCCCTGTTGAGTTACTGTGAAGAAGAAATTGTCCCTGAAGTAAGATCACATAGCAGGCTGGTCCCCTCCACAATTTGCTGACCGCTGTCAGCTTTCACAGAGCAGTGACAGTAAAACATGAGTGTTTTTAAAGTATAGGTTCAGAACAGGACCACAATATATTTTTCAGGAACAGGACTAGCAGAAAGGCAGTAAAAGAGTTGGATAAGAGATGGCTGGTGCTAGGGACTAGTGTTACACAACCATAGACGTGGATTAAAAACCACAGTGAGGATCAGGAACTACATCACAAAATAACAGCCTGCGGAAAAGAGCTCTTCCTGTTCTTATATATATGATCATATTATATGTGTATAATATATATATACACTACAATTTCCATTAAAAACTGTCTTCAGAGCTCTCTATACATTTATCTCCTGCTATGCTAGATGAAGAGGAATGGACGTTTATCCTCAAATACTGATGGGAGTATAAGCCAAGCAGAGCTAACCAGGATGAAAAAGGGCATGCCAAAATTATCACCCTCAAGACAGATGTCTGATAAGCTATAGCCACTTCCCTAGCCACTTTGACCTTGGGAACTAGACAAAAGTCTTCTATAGGACACAGGGGCAACATTATTAGTAAGTTTTTTTTCACGTATCTTCAACTTTACTATCAAAGCATTAGAACGTTCAGTTTGATGTGCAGAAACAAAAACCAGTATCACGTCTGGAAGAAACAGCACAGCAAAAGGTTACAGGTGCCATAAAATGGACATTCATTTTTAACAGCATAACAAGACTGGGGCAAACACAGACATACTACAGTTGTTGACAATTCTGTGATTCCGTGGCTCCATGATATAGGTTTCTGTGCTTATTCATAGCAGCTCTGTATTACTTTGGTTTTTTTAATGTGATAAAATTGATTTGTTACACTTTTACAAGTAAAACAATCGTATGTATTAATAACTTGGTTAGAATGATAAGCCATTGTCAAAGAGTTGTTTTACCTTTATTGTCTCGGTTCTGCTTTACAAATAAGCTATAGATAATATAGGATGTTTTAATAATCACTGGAATTCCTACAGAATGCAACTGCCATAGAAAATTGTATATTTAATAGGCACTGTAAGATGTACACTCCATGAATACTAGCCATGTTCAGATCCTTTGTTCCTTTGCTATTGTCCTGGTTTGAGTGAGAACAGAACTAATTCTGTTCAGTGATTTTGTTTTTCAGCTCAGCTCTTCTAACTCCCTGCACTGTCTGAAGGTAGCAGCCTGTTCTCACAGACAGTGTCTGCTCCCAGCAGTGAGAACACCCCATGTTAGAGTTACTACCAAGGGCTGGGGTGCAGACCAAGGCCACTGCTGGGTCTTGTGCACCACATTGGGGGGTGCAGAAAGGGAAAGGCAGAACCTGCAGGGAGGAGCGGGCAGGACAGGGGACCCCAAACTGACCAGTGAGGGATTCCAGCCCATGGGCGGCATATTCGGTATAGAGCTGAGGGGTCTGGAGGGTCTGTGGCTCTTCTCCCCTCTTGTCCCACTTTGCTGGCTTTGCTTGGCTTGGCTCAGGTCCTCTTTCGGTCCCTTCTTTGGAGCATCCAAGGAGGATTCTGTCCATTCTGCCTTTGATCTGAATCCAGTACCAGAATCCAGCTCTGAACACAGCCCCCATCTGCTGTGGGCTCAGTCTGGGATTCCCCCAGTGCCTGCTCCACAGCATCAGTGGTGATGGTGATGGAATTGCCATCAGGGGGGTTGGGTTCCATACTGGGTTTGTACACATTTGTATATATTCCACTTTTATGATTATTAATTTCATTTTCACCAAAGCTGTTCTAGTTCCCTTTTGTACTGGCTGAGTCTCTCTCCCTTATTCCCTTTCTCTTCCCCTTTGGGGAGGGAGGAGGGTAACAGAGAGCATCTGTTATAGGTCTGAGGGGCTGCCCTGACCCGAAACCGTGACATGCTCCTTGCTTCTGTCTCATATTGGTAAAGATGCAAATGAAAATGTGCCTTCCTCTCCCAGCGAGGGTCACTATAATATCTATTAGCATGGGGACTGTATGAAGCCATTTAGACACCCCTTGATATGGACCTTACAGTTCCTAGGGTACCATTTGTGTCTGGATAGGTGCGATGCTGAACTCTTCATCATCAGCTTGATTTCCAGATACGTCTACCACACATTTCTGGATCCTGGTCCTCAGGAGGAACTGCCACTCAGACATCCCAAACCTGTTCCCGTGTGCCTGTTTATGCTTTTTTCCTCCTGCACTGGCCTCTCAGCCTGCCAGGCTTTCCCAGCCTCAGCTCACTCAGCAGCTGCCTGTAAACACATCCAGCTTCTTTATAACCAGCCACATATCCCTTCAGCTGCCAAATTTCACCCTCCCCTTTTATGATTGCCTCACTCCCCACTGTGAGTGCAGTCATTAATTGCACACAAATCACTGCGCAGAGCACAAACAGCAACTTTTGTGATGCTGTTCTTCACTTCAGCTAACTCAGAATACAATTTCCCCTCATCATAACAGACCAGTCCTGTTTGGTCCTTGTCCCAAGAACTGGGATTATGATTTTCACAGCTACCTCAGACAATTTGTTCCATGGTTGGGACCAGCCAGAAGTCAGGATTGACCCCTCATTCGCTCCTGCCTTGCCCTTCTACCCTGTGCCATTCTCCTAATGTACCAGAAGCACCAGTACTACAGCTATGCACGTGGGTTTTTTTCCCAAATTACTGGCCCAGAAGCCAGCAGGTGCTTAAGTTCACTATCCAAACCTTCATTGATCTGAATCAGTTCTATAGATTGCCTACGTTCTTCAGCAAAATTTTGTCACGGGGAAAAAAATCTGCTCAGTTCACATAGTTTAACTAAATCTGGATTGAGGTTGTTTACTAACTGCACATAATTAACTGGCAATCAGTGAACTACAATTTAGGAAGCGTTAATAAGCATTTGCAACTTTTGAACCCCCTTTCTAGGAGGAATCACAAAAAGCTGTAATCCCGCAGGCACGCATGTGCTCACACTGTTGTGGGCACACACCCCCTCTGCACCCACCTGCACACACCGCAGCTGGGGGGGGTGGGTCCCCATCCTCTCTTTGCCCTGTTCCTCCCCTCTCCCCCATGGCTGACCTGGGCACTCCAGCCCTGTGTGTGCCCCTGTGGCTCCCCACACTCTGCCAACAAATGCAGGGACTGGTGAGAAGGTGCCCAAGACCCCAGGCCCCCCAGGGTGGGGACCCCATGTGCTGTCCCATGCTGCCAGCTGTCAGCCAAGCATGATGCCCAAGGAGAGGCTCCTCCATCACAGACCTGCTTCTGCTCCAGGGTTTCTCCCTCTCCACTACTCATTTTTAATGCCCCCTTTGTATGTCTTTTTAAGCTAAATCCACCTTTGTTTCAAGTTTCTTCTAATGCTCTGCCATCACCTCTGTGTTGTTATTAGTCCCAAACATGTATGCATGTTGCAAAAATCCTGAATCTTTGGTCTGCCATGCATCTGACCTGTCTGTCTCACACAGGTGTAAAACTGAATTTACCCCTCTGATGCCAAGAAGGAATAATTATTGGTGCTCATTATGAGAAAAAGTTCCATTTTGTATTTCAAAATAATTTTCCATATCATTACTGAGAACTTGCCCCTGACATTTAGCAGGTGTAGTTCCTAATAGTCCCTCCAAGAGCCACTGATTAAGCCTTTTTTTTTTTTTTTTTTTCCCTTTTCTTTTGGTGGCAAGGGATCCACTTTCTTAACAGTTGAGAAAAATGGGGCCAAATAACGACTATCCCCCTTGGCTGCAATTCCTAATAAAATATGAAACCCAAAATGATAGACAATTTAGCTGGAGGAAAAACAGAAACAACCCAAGTTGCCAGCTGTCATTCTGACAAGTGACAGTTTCTCCATGCCTGGACATAGGCTTATTTCTCCTGGTCACAGCAATTATTTTTGTTTTCTCCAATTACTCATGTCTGTTTATGCTGCTGTAGCATCTGTTTGATTATTGCATTTAGGAATCTAACTTGAAATATTAGCTCTGGCAGACTCCATACTTACTCAGACATTTTGTTGGCTAAACCTGCAAAGCCAGACTAAAATGCACTTTGAAAGATGAAGAAGGGTATTTTCCTAATTTTTTTTTTTATTTTTAGAAGAATTGCCTGCTTGTTTTTCTGCTAGCACACTGAAGTACCTGAGTATAAAACGAGTACTCTCTCTCTCATTGTAATTTAGTATGCTATTCTTATTGTAAGTAGAGACAAATATAGGATAGCCACTTTCTTGTTAGTTTCATTAAACTCTTGGGGAAAAAAAGTTGGAAAAAGCATTAATTCCCTTTTTGAAGGTGACAATAAAAGGTTCTGAAGGCATTGGAAGGTCATGTCACTTGGACTAATATTCCTAAGGCATCTAGTTCATGGTTTTTTACTCCTTACAAGACAGGCCAATCTAGAAAGTTATCATTAAGGAACCGTGTTGCCCCTTAACAGATGTTTTATGTCATGCCCTTTTTAGTCTCTATTTGTAAGGCACTTGCTCCATTTCCTTTCTACAAAATAGTTGTCCTTTCTCTTACTCTTTCGTGCCCTTCTTATGCTTCAGTACCTGAGGGAGGGTGCCTTGAGGTTTTATATGGTGGCAAAATAATTGTCCCTGTTAATTTTTCCTTACACCGTCCTAAAGATGTTCAGAATTTTTCTGTCCTTTTTGCCTGCCATTGCACAATACACTCAGACAGCTCCAAACCCCTGAGCTGTAGTCACCAGTACTGAGTTCAGCCCCAGGTACGCAGAGTGTGAGTTATTTTCCCTTTGCCTTAAATTTGGCTATACTGAAGCTCATCTGGTATTTTTTTAGTGATGGAATAAAGCTTTTCTGAAGAGGGATTTTTCTGCACTCCTTTTGAAAGAATTTGGTTGCTTGAGAGATCTCAGCATCACCTCAGAATTTGGGATTTCACTGATTGTTTATTTTCCAAGTTATTGATAGCGTTATTCAATACAGCCACTTCCAACACTGATACTTAGGGGACCCCACTGCTGATCCTTCACCATGGTGAAAGATGATCTTTAAGACCTACCTTTTGCTTCCTACCCATTAATAAACTTCAGTCAATAACACAATTTTTCTTCCAGTCCCATGGCAAATTTTTTTTTCTCTAATTACTCTTAATAAAAAATGTGTTCAAAGGTTTTTTGAGAAGACAAATATATTAATTCTACCACATCCTTTTTTGTTTTGTACCTGTGCTCACTGACACCCATCGGGATGCTGCCTGTGTGTGAGGCCCACTAAACTGCTGGGGAGGAAGAAAGCACACAGGATCCTGCCACCATACTCCTGGGGTTCCTGTGGGTTAGCGAGGCAGCATTTCCACAGAAGCCTTGCAGACTCTTTCCTGACATACTGTGCTTATCCATGATCTCAGCTCTCGGAGATAAACTCCATCTTACTACCGGGGATGGAAATCAGGCTTGCATGTAATGCCCAGCTTCTGGAGATCATGATTAATACTTGACTTGAAAAATGCTCGCAAAAGAAACTGTCATTTTGAATTCAGTCTGCTCAAATGTACCTTTATCTGTATGACAAGCAAGACAAATTTTTTCCTAAATATAGGAAAAAGGCAATCCCCTTGGGCACCTTCCAGAGACAGTATGACATGTCCAGAAGAGTTTCTCAAGCTGTGCTCTGTGCTTGGAAATTTGGTCTTCCTTCCCCCCGCCTTTGCTATTGCCACCCCTTTCGATTTGAGGTTGGCAGAGGTGCATCTGTTTGATCTGAACATTTTAGGATTATCTTTCTTAAGCTTCTGTATGTTTTAGATATTGTGGCCAGAAGTGGTTTTGGGTCACTCTGAGCATGAAGCCACTCCTTTCTGGTTTTTTATTACTAACCTCAATTTCTAGCTAGAGTCTACAACCCACACAAGTCTGTGGGCAAGCCAGCATGGGCTTAGGAAGGGCAGGTCCTGCCTGACGAACCTGATCTCCTTCTATAACAAGATGACCCGAGTATTGGATGAGGGAAGAGCTATGGATATTATCTACCTAGATTTTCAAAAAAAAGCATTTGACACTGCTTCCCATAGAATTCTCATGGAAACTGGCTGCTTATGGCTTGGATGAGCACACGATCTGCTGGATCAAGGACTGACTGGATGGACAGGCCCAGAGAGTGGTGGTCAATGGAGTTCAATCCAGCTGGCAGATGGTCACAAGTGCTGTTCCTCAGGGCTCAGTGTTGGAACCCTTTCTGTTTAACATCTTTATTGATGATCTTGATAAGGACATAGAGCTTGTCATCAGTAAGTTCGCAGATGACACCAAGTTAGGTGGGAGTGTTGATCTGCATGAGGATAAGGAGGCTCTCCAGAGAGACTTGGACAGATTGGATCAATGGGCCAACATTAACAGTATAAGCTCCAACAAGGCCAAGTGCCGGGTCCTGCACTTGGGCCACAACCACCCCGACTATGCTCCAGGCTTGTGGAAGTGTGGTTGGAGGGCTGTCTGGTAGAAAAGGACCTGGGGCTTCTAATTGAGAAGCTGCTGAATGAGCCAGCAGCATGCCCAGGTGGCCAAGAAAGACAATGGCATCCTGGCTTGTGTTAGAAATAGTGTGAGCAGCAGAAGCAGGGAGGTGATTGTCCCCCTGTACTCAGCACTGGTGAGGCCATGTCTCAAGTATTGTGTCCAGGTTTGGGCACCTCAGTAC
>WUAM01000287.1:96884633-96925861 GCA_024336885.1 Actenoides hombroni
TTAATTTTCAATAAAGCTGTTCTAGTTTCCTTTTCTAATCGCTGAGTCTCTCTCCCTTATTCCCTTTCTCTTCCCCTTTGGGGAGGGAGAGGGGTTAACAGAGAGCATCTGTTATAGGTCTAAGGGGCTGCCCTGACCCTAAACCATGACAGCTGTATTTCACTTTGATTACTATTGGTTGTAAGAAATGTGCATTTTTTCCTTTTTCAGTTCCTGAAGTAACAGTTTCTTTTAAAAAATACCATTTAATGCTACAATTATGTTGTGGTAATTTTGATCACATACTCAGCCCTTTCACTGTTTGCAGATCTATATCACACTAGTCAAGAGCACCAATAAATACGTAGTAGATAATTTCTAAATGTCTTTTCTCTCCCTCTTGTTAGGTGCATTAATGACACTTTCTAAACCGCTTATATTATAGTAAGCTTAGTATGAAGTTTACAGATCAGCTCTTTTCCAATAACTGGTTTGTTTAACACAAGCACCGGGAATTCAGGTTGAGTTGCACTCCACAAGTGTTCATGGGATCAGTGTTAAGAAGGTGTGAATAAACAGGTAACAGTTTTCAAGAAACCCAAACATTATGTGTCAAAACAAGTTAGTGGATTATATTATGTTTGACTACCAGTGGGTATATTTTTGTCTTTCTTCTTCCCTCCCTCGGTTCCTTCCTTTCCTTCCTTTTCTTCCTTTCCTTCCTTCCTCTCTATCTCTCTCTCTTTCACTTGAAAGTGTCATATTTTTCATAAAAAAGATAAGGAAAAATACAATCTGGTTGAATGATTTGAAGTATTCTGTTGTAATATCTTCCAAAGTCTCTGTGGCCAGAGGCCAAAAGAATTAACTCCTGTCAGCAATAAGTGATGACTATAACCCTGAAATCTTCAGTTGTCACCTTCTGATGCTTGTTTGAAGCCAAAGCCAAAATTAACTGTAAGAGCTTGGACAGATCATCTACCCTTGTTGGATGTGGGCCCGTGGGTGGGCCTGTCTGTGAGGGTTCATGGCCTGCCAGGTATGAGAAAAAGGTCAGGGCTGTGAGGAGCTGGAGACAGACTCTGCTGTGCTGTCACTGGGTCAGGGACTGATCGCTCTGGGGGGCTCAAATGGGTCCTGGGCCCTGGCCAGGGTGGGAGAGCCCTAAGTGAGAGAGGCAGGGACAGTAGGCCCTGCAGTACCCCCAGGGCCCTGACAATATCTTCTGTTACAGTTTAGGTAGCTCTATATTCATAGTTACCATTGCAGCCTTATGGACTAAACTCGAATTTGTTGAAAATTTGCAAAGCCTGCTTGTGATTGCTTCATTATCTTGTTTCTCTCTGCTCAGTTAAAAATACCCAAATGGGTGACGCTCTGTATTCTAGAGTAAAGAAGGGGGATTGACCTAGAAGTCAGTGACTTTCTCTTTCTTGCACAGGTCCTTTTAGGTTACTTTTCACATGAAGAGCAAGTGGCCATTGAAGATCCCTGGGTGAGACTTTCAGCTTGGAATGTCAGCAGCCATGCCAGTAAGTAAAGAAGGCAGAGGAGATACCACTGCTTGACTCTTCAGGGAGGGAAGTTCATCAGCCCATCACCAAATGATGTGATAAAGTAGCACATTGGCTCTATCCAGAGATGACAGTGGAGCCTTGGGTATCCCAAGGGCTCCAGAGTACCACAGCATCAGGAAGTCCTTCTGCATTTGCTCTTTGAGGGACATCCATGGCTTCCAGCCAATAGGAGAGGCAAGAAGTCACCAGAGAGTTCATAGCTCTTCAGGACACGGTAAGACCATAGTGCTGAATAACAAAGGCCCAGTTTTGACAGAACAAAAGGATGTTTAGGTGGGTGTGCAGAACAAACTGAAGTACATCATACCCTGATACAGAGTCCTTTGTGCTGGTTAGATGCCGGTTACTAGCTGTAACATCCTGATGTGTTACAGGATATGCACCAAAATCTGAGGTTTGACTAAAGATAAGTAAGTGTTACTAATTCAATTCACTTTTCTTCTTCGTATTATTATTTTTAATACTTTTCTGGTCTATTTTAGAGAAGGGAACTTGGGGTTTTTACTATTGAGAGAACTTCCCCTGTCTTGCTGTGGACATGATATAATTTCCTTCATAGACCAGGAAACATAATTTTCAATACCTATACGAAAAGCTGAGCTGATACACAATCTAGCCAGCTCCAAGTATTCAGCATTTGTGAGCCAAATCCCCTAAAGGACAGAGGAGTGAGTAAATAAAATGAGTGTAATTTTTTTACAGCTTGGTTATATATGTCTTCTTGCTCTTCAATCTTTCGTGTAAATTGATTCATATTTGAATTTTTTTTTTCCTAAAACTAGAGTTAGATGTGGCTGAGAATTTGTTTTATTTTAAATAAACCAAGATTCTCAGGTAAGAAATTGTCCTTAAGGTTACTCTCTATTCAATTGCATGATCTGCTGTTTTATCTGGCCTGGTGAAACAATTGCTGTTTTCCATATGAATCCAGCTTCTTAACACAGGCAGGAGTTTTTTCTTATTCATATTTCATTAGTTGCCAGAAATGTGATAGATATTGTACAACCAGAAAAAGAAACAATTCCTGAATTGAAAATCTTACGTTATTGCTCATTTTCTTATCCCAGCAGCACAGAGGTGATGGCATTTGTCATTAGCTGTAATGTCTGTTCTTCCTTTAGCATATCAGGCTATCCCTCCTTTGACCTTAGATGAACCTTGCTGGTATACATTGTCTCATACACAGAACAATTTTTTCAAGTCCTGTAATTGCACCCATGTGATGTTTTCTTTTAGGAGGTTGCTATTTCTTTGCTGCTGATACCTCACAATTCTTGGAACATTAGTAAGGAATGCAGCTCCACTAAGACTTAATAAAGAAGATGGCAAATGGTGGTTATCTACAGCAGCTGCACAAATGTCTCTTATCCTGTGTAGTTCAACTCATTACTAGCTCTGAGCCAGCACCAGAGCTTTTTATTCCTAATACAGTTAACACTCCATACTCTTCCATTAATTTCTCAGGCATAGATATACTCAGCTTAATCTTTGTCAGGAAAATAGTGTTTATATTTTAAAGATATGTTTAAGAGCATCATGCCAGATTTTACATCTACAAATTAATATACATAACTGTACAGGGAAAGTTGAGGGACTTGTAACATAACTCAGTAAATGTTTCATCTCACCCAATTAAATGGATTTAGAGCAGACTCACTTCTCAGACTTATTTAATGTTACTATTCATAAATTATATTTAAAATGGTTAGTTTCTGAAGTGGAAAGATTGGCTAAGTCTGTTTTCAGTAAGGATAGCAATGTAAAATAATACAAGTGTACGCTTTGCCTCTGTCAAGTTGAAAATGACTGTGGACAAGTTAAAAAATGCCAGATTTCTTTTGAAGCTGTTGAAGTATTATATAACAATGGAATTCAGTGTTTGCTTATCTCTTCCCCTCTTTTGGAATATGCTCATAAATATTATGTAAGACATAACAGTATGTATATAGTAAGGTAAAAATATTTAACACTATTATACCCAAATCATACGAAATCATAAAACCTGAAGTGACATTTAAGAATTGTGAAAAAGATACCCTGTACTTGATGTGTTTTATTAATATATATTTTCATTTTATTTCAGGACTCTGTTTCTGAAAATGGATTTGAATAGGTCTGTGTGGAGATAATCAATTGTGGGTTGTTTTTTTTTGTACTGAGCTGTATACATGGTATTTTAAAGCCACAACCAAATGTTAACAGGTCAAATTCTTTGTCTACCATAGTCACTGAAGCTTGAATGAAAACTTAAATGAAGTTAAAATTTCACTTAATGTGTCCCTATGGAATGATCACACAATCAAATGAAAGTACTTCCACCAATGTATCTCATAGTTCACAGCTGGTAGGAAGAACCCCCTATGAAATCATATGTTTTATCTACCTTTTCCTTTGCACGGTTATCAGAGAGTTGTCTTTATCACTTCCTATGTCCCTGACAGAAAACTTGTGCCCTTCATATAAGTAAATTAAAATCTAAAGCAGATTTCATAAAAAGTGCTGAATGCACCCAAAATGACATCTAGAGAAGGGTTCTCTGCCTGCGGCACGCTCTGTGTGCTGGCCCTCCTCTTGTTGCAAATTCCTGCAGATTGCCAAGGCTTGAGTCAGGGAAATGATACTTGAGTAAGTTACTGTGAGGCAGCACCTTCAGCCTGAGCATTTATGGGACAAAGACAAAGCTGCAGGTAGCCTTACCAGAAGCAAAATAGTGCTGCTGACTTATGAGGAGGCAAACAATGGAGTTCGTGGAAAGATTGAAGCAATTTATTGTACATGACAAAGAAGAAAACGTGACAGACTCGTAGAAACACAGGCAGGATTGCCATATTGCTTTTTAAATTCAAAAGCACCACCCTGGTGCCAAAAAGGAATATCATATGAAAAATAAAACTCTTGCTTTCATATGACAAATGTTTTGTTCTAAAATGATGTAGTTAGTTTCTTCTTTTAAATGGAAGCTTTGGGGAATCTGAATATAATTAAGCCATAATTGTCTCAAAATAAGGGAAGAGAGGGGAAAAAATGAACAGTTTTAAAAGTTACGCATTTTTATTATTGTCAAGTAACAGTATTTATAAACTGTTAATTTAATTCTTTTGAAAAAAAATAAAAATTAATGCAAATACTAATATGAAAGTCAATAACAAATCTAAGACATTTCCCACTAGTAGATGTGGTAAGTAGAACCATGGGAACTTAAATATTAAACAGTGTTTCATTAGATAAATGTGACTTTTTAAATAAATGAATATATTTTGGACTGCATTTACACATGGAGTATTACTGCTCTTGGTTTGAAATTATAGCTTTGAACAGTCACTAGCTAGTGGCTCTCAGTTCTTTTAATAAGTTATGCTGAGGATTACTCAGGCTTTTGTACAAGTCTCCACTTCTTTTGAAGTCCTGATCCTTTATAAATAATTATGAACTAGCTTAAAATTGTGTTACAAAATAATGTTGTAAAGTTTGCCTTCTGAAATGTGTTCCAAATGAGATAAAATCCCTTCAGTTTATACAAAAAAAATAACATAATCAACTTAAAAGCATTCTATGTGAAAACCCAAACACTGCTGTTGTAATTGCAGGGGAAAATTGCATCATGAGCTCCCCTTTCTCTTAGGTTATACTGCACTAAGCATTTTCCTGGTTAAAAAGCATGGCCCAGGAAGACTGGACAAATACACAAAGGAAAATAATTGTACCTTTTTCCATATTTTTTTTTTTTAGATGTTACATTAAGTCAATCTCTTCTATTAGAATTAAAAGCTCTTTTATAATAATTTTATTTAATCATGATGAAATAGGATTCCTAAAGTCATTTATCATGAAAGAGTTTCATTCCAAGCACCCGAATCCAGTTACCATTTGCAACTGGCTGATTGTCAATAAATCCTTTCAGCCTTTTCATACAAATTGAAAAATTGGATGCTGAACTCAAGCAAGGCTTCATATTGTTCACAAAGTTTAGAAAAGTGAGTGAACACAAAATTCCTGTTCTCTAAGAGTTTTGCCAGTAAACGTCGTGGGAGATCTTATCCAAGGGATTAGAATGTGAGTCAGATAAACAACCTTGAGTGAACATCTGTGGACCCTTGAGGAGGCCAGAAAGTTCTGAGGAAAGAACCACCAGTTCACCAACAGAGAAAGCTGATCAAAGTTAATTGTGGGCAGGTGGTCTTTGATTGACCAATCAGGTGTGGGCACTTGTTATCAGAAAGGTTATAAAAGGGCTTGCAGCCAGCACAGCACTTGCAGCATGAGCCTCTGAGCCCTTGGACAAGTAGTGTGTGTGAGAGTGTCGAGTCTGTCTCAACAATGATGTGTCAAGCCATACAATGACAAGTAACTTTAAAGAGAAAGGTGGGAAGATGACTGAGAGTGCAGATTTTCTAGCCCCTTGTCTTTATTGACTAAGCAGTATGACAACAAGGTTTTCAGTAGACATGAGAGGCCTGCTGTTTTGTTAAGCTTTGTTATCTTCTCCTTGTAATTGCCCTCCCCCCCCCCCGCCCCCCATTTTATTTTCTCTAGCTGAATAATAAGCATAAAATGTGATAAATTAGATCTATATTTTCAATGCTTTTTTTTTTTGACATGGGAAATACAGCTATGTTTCCAATGAGATTCCTATGTCAAGAGAACTGTCTGACCAGTATCAGAGGAAGAGGTAAAGACAACATTGTGGAACAGTTTAAGTTTGTTAAAATGATGTCTTTAACATCTTTATGAAACTTACCCAACAAAATGATGGTCAAATGATGTACTTGAACACTGTGGGCAGGGATTAACAGCTTGCCTTCTCTAGTGAAGGGAAAAGGGTAGAAGAATGTCAGAAGTTATCTGTCACTGCATCACTAGTAGTACCCTTTGCCTTTGGTTTGCAAGAGGTAGGAGGTAGATGAGGTAACATTTAAGTAAATCATGAGGGTAGATTTATTTTTACTTTTTTTATACCTGAAATCTGTAGGACCTCTAATGAAGGAATCAAAGACTGATGTGAGTATTTATGCCTTTAAAGGTGCAGGGGTGGGTATAGAAGGACATCATCAGGGTTCAAGGAGCTTAATGCCAAGATGAAGGAATATCCCTAGAGAAGCAGCAGATGCGAGTCCTGTGGGTCAGGGCAGCCCAATACAGTATGTGCTGCTTGGTGTAACCTCTGTAGTAGCTCTGAGAAAAGCAGAATTGTGCCATCAACTCAAGGTCCCACAGCTGTCTGGAAGTTTGCAGCTGTCCCCCTGAGTGGGCCAGGGTAGGTGAGTTGGACAACAAAGGAGGGCAAGCAGCACATCTGACATTTCTGTGCAAGAATTCATAGAAACCACAATTTCATAGGATTGGTTGCAAAAAGTCTTCCAGGAGGGAGATATACCAGAGGAGCTTCTAGCAGGCTGTGATGACCTTGTTGTGCAATGACATTCCAGGATAGGAAGGCAGAAACAGCTTGAACAGGGATACTGTAATTGATCTATATTTGCTAGACTATAAATAAAAGTCCTATTCAAAATCACATGCAGTTATCTCATTAAATAGTCCCTCCAAGTAAATAGTCCCTCAAAGTTGTTAGGACTGGGAGCTGTACAACATTATAGGAAACTTAATAGTAGTGGACTTTCTTGTTTTTACTTTGGACTGCTGAATATAAATTCGTTTTCTGAAAATGATTTTTCTAAGCTCCAGAGAAAAGGTTTATAGATTATTATTTATTACTATTATTATTACCATCTTCAAAATGCACCAAAACTTACACAGAGGAGGACTTATTATGGTACATATCCATTAGCCCTGTTGTCTTTGACCGTGGGTCAAAGATCTTATGTGTAGTAAGAGCAATATACCATTCAGAAGCCTGGGGCAAAGTCTTCCTTTGTATTTCTCTGACTGATTTCTGTGATTAAAAAAAGACCCTTCATGATCATCCTTCTAACACGAAAGCTCTGATGGCACTTTCTACAGAATGCTTTATCTTCAGTACTCTTCAAGAATCTTGAGTGGGAATCTTTAATTGTCTGTAATCACCTGGAAACTCGAGTTTGACTTCCCTCACTCACCTGAAGAAACTTGTCTATTTTAAATTGACCTTTACTAGTTTTCCACCAAGAAATGGATTGTGTTCATTAAGACTTTGGGTCTCCAAAGAAAAGAAAGAATAAGTACAACATTGTAATGTCTGAAAGAGTAAGTCTCCTCTTGCCCTTCTTTTATCAAAAGCCTTCATAAGAGGAAAAAAAAAGAATGGCATGAAAAGCCATTATTGATGTTAGTTTACAGTTAAGCATTAAGTGTAGAGAAAGATATTTGTTCCTGAACATTAACTGTTGAATGTAGAAAAGTAAATGTTAAATTAATTACTTATATATGAAGGGTTGGCATCAAACCACTCATCCCTATATACTTTGGGAGGCTGTAAATGACTAGGAAGTTCCTGTAGGTTGTAAATAAAGGTCTCATTCAAAACTGTAACTTTGCTCAAATGCAATAATGATCTCTTTGAAGGGAGAAGGTTCCATTTCCCCTCTAATAAAAACACATATATGCATGTTAATTATTTTTTTCATAACCCACTGATTTAGAATTGGGATTATGTGTTTTTATATATGATACACTGTGTCACTTTTTCTACATCTCATATTATGCATTAAGAGTATTTTATTCTCTCAAGGTAAGAGAGCCTAGATCTTTAGTGGAGGTGGTCTGAGTGAATATATAGTCTGTGGAAATCTGGGGAGATATCTTACCTTCTCAGACAGTTTTTGGAGCTTGTAGCAAGTTTGATGAAAATGAGCAGTTATAGAACAGCAGTTGTTTGCATTCCCTGAACCTTAAAAATATTTCCCTTCTGTAGGTGTTCCCATTCTGCATAGAAAATTCCATGAACTAAATCAGCTCTGGAAAAATTCTTTGGACTCTTGGCCTTTCTGGTTAGCCTCAGAAAGTTCTAAATACGTAGTCTTATTCTCTACTCCAATCTTTTCTTTTTTCTTTTTTATAATGTGTTTATATGCTTTAGTTATTATAACTATGAAAGAAAAAACCAAGCACTTCTTTCAAATGAATGCTCCTTATACAACTTGGACTGCATTTTTTATATTATTGTTTTGAGTCTTTGTTGTGAAATGCCTTATTTGAGATATATCTGTATTTTTTTCTATATTAAAAGAAGAATTACAAAAAAAGAATTTAAGTATCTACCCCCTTATAAAAAAAACCAGGCCTGCCTACACAAATTCATCTTGCATGATAAAGAACCAGGCCATTCAGACATATAGGTTACATATGACAATGCAAACCCCACCAGTTTTGAAAACCTTCTCCCTTACCTAGTACACTTCTACCCTACAGAAATGCTGTTGTTTACCTTCTAGGTCAGAAACAATCATGGATGAGAATAACAAAGAGGGCTGTTGTATAACATGGTATCAAGTTATCGGTGCCAGACACTACAAATGCGATATGCAAATTTTACTGTGTGCTAACTACAGAAAAGGTGTTAACACTGTAATGCTTTCCGTCTAAGTAATCAGACCATGATAGAAATGAAGTAAACATGCTGATGCCTGAATGCAGAAAGTAGGATCTGTGGCCTCTGGGCAACTGGAAAGCTTCCAGGATATACGTATGGTACTCTGCTTTTTGTCAAAATAGACTGCAACATCTCGTGTTCAGCTGCATCACATCACCAGCTGTCTCTCTCTCCCTCTCCTTCTCTCTCTCACCCTCCCAGTGTCTCTGCATCTCTCTTCCCTCCCCCTCCCCCTTCCCTTCTTCCTCTCTTTCTTTTTCTTTATGAACACTTTATGCATTCACATTTTGTATGCATAAATTGCATAACATGTTTGTAATGAGGAACAAAAGGCCTAGAAATTACTTGTAGGGACTTGAGTAAAAGAAGCATGCAAACGATTGGGTAACTTAGTATAAGAAAGTGACATTAAGATGTTTAATGCATACATACATTTTTTCCAGATAGCAAAGCTTAGAAGAGGCATTATATAGAATAGTGGGGAGTGAAAACAAAGAATTATAGGAAAACTACGTTAAAATACATTAGTAGAGAGATCCATATTGCCTGGCTTAACATACTTTTGTTGGTATGGCATATTGCTGTTATGATAAAAGGGGAAAGAGAGAGGGAGAGATCTTCCTCCATAGGACAAATGAGCTCCACAGTCAGGTGTCTGCTCTGAGCTGTTTTCTGGAGAACCCATTCTCCTTCCACTTACTCCACAGAGCACTTCATGATTTGCACTCGGTGCCTAGTTCTGCTGCCTAAACTGGTGTCTGAACCTGCATGTTGCAAGTATTTCTTCACCAGGAAACTACCGAAAATTCAGAAGATATAAAAACATCAAAAGACTATGTGTCTATTCTTGAAATGTGGAATTGAAGACATACATATAGTAACCTTCATCAATTATTTTGTGTATATTAATTTCACACTTCTACCATAGCAGGTGAAGATGAACCCCTCAGACATAGTAGGTGAAGTTAATATCATTATTATCTTTTTGCTAGTAACTATCCACTATGGATGATTAGCTTTTAGCAGCAAAGCAAGCTGTCCTTTCCTTGTTCTAGTGCACTGATAACTAAGCAAGAGTAACACTGCTGGAGTCATTGCCAAGTGTTTCTGTAAACATGAAGTCTCCTAAGTTTCTTGAACGCATGAATATTTAGTGATAGCATGATACGAGTTTGTACAATGCTGTAACTTTATTCCTAGAAGATAATGTCTTAATGCAAAGCTCTGCTAGTTTTGGTTGGGATACAGTTAATTTTCTTCACAGTGGCGGGTATGGGGCTATGTTTTATATTTGTGCTGGGAACAGTGTTGGTAACACGGGGATGTTTGAGTTACTGTTGAGCAGAGCCTGCACAGAGCCTTTTCTGCTCCTCACACCACCCCATGAGCAAGTAGGCTGCAGGTGTACGAGTCGGGAGGGGACACAGCTGGGAGAGCTGCCCCTAACTGACCAAAAGGGCTAGTCCATATCCTATGATGCCACGCTCAGCAATAAACTAGGGGGAAGGATGGCCAAGTGGTGGCTGCTCAGGGACTGGCTGGGCCTCGGCCAGTTGTTGGTGAGCAGTTGTTTTGGTTTGCATCCCTTTTCTTTCTCAGGGTTTATTTCTCTCACTTTTCATTACAAATTATTATTATTGCTGTTAATTTCAATTATTAAACTGTTCTTATCTCAACCCACAAGTTTTCTCACTTTTCCAATCCTCTTCCACCCCTCCTGCTGGGGGGCAGGGGGGAGTGAGCAAATGGCTGTGTGGTGCGTAGTTGCCAGCTGGGGTTAAACCACAACAGAAGAAATATTTCAATTAGCTCTATGCAAAAAAAAAAAAAAAGGTTATGCTTGTGGGTCATCTATGCACTGTGCTGTAAGGGAAAAGAAAGCTGGAGAAATGAGGAAACTTATTTATATTAAGTGGGTCTAGCCATAAAGAAGCAAATTTTGAACATGGAAGTTCTTGCAGAAAGCTATGTGATTTTTTTATGTTTTTTTTAATTTGTCAGAATTAGTAGGGAGGTTCCTGTTAAGAATTTTTCAGATATCTTGCAGTGGTTTAGCCCCAGCCAATAACCAAGCACCACACAACCACTTGCTCACTCCCCCCAGCAGGATAGGGAAGAGGGTTATAAAAAAAAAATGCCGAAGAAAACCTCATTCTTTAAGCTAAAGACAGTTTCATAGGACAGAAAAGGAAGAAAATAATAACAATAGTAATAATAATGGTAGTAATAATAATTCAAAATAAGTATTGCACAAAGCAATTGCCAACTGATGCCCAGCCAGTTCCCAAGCATCAGCCCCCAGCTAGCTTTAGCCCCAGTTTTTATACTGGCCATGATGTCATATGGTATGGGATACCCTTTTGGCTAGTTTGGGTCAGCTGTCCTGGCTGTGACTGCTCCCAATTTCTTCTGCCCCTCCAGCATTGTGTGTGACTGAAGTACAGGTACAAATTAGAGAAGAACTATATGCCTTAACATGTTGGTGTTAAGAGCAATCAGAGAAAGAGCTCTTCAAAGGAACTTTCCCAGGTGCCATTAGGAGTACAAGTGATCTGTGGAACAGCTTTTAGCATTCCCTTTTTAAAACATTAATCACAAAAATAAGTATTTTCAGAAGATCTTCTCCCTTCCTGTTTGATGATTTTTTTTTTCAGCTTTCTTTCAGCATTTTGTACAGGGCTGACTTTTAAAAACAGAATACATAAGTCTGCTGACTGTAAGAAATACTGGGAACAGAATGATTTCTTCCTATTACAGCTTAGTTTTAAAAAAAACCCCATTTTCATAGGCTTTGAATGAGTCTAAACTTCTTCTCTATAATTTGTGCATAAAATTATAAGCTTTATTTCTATCTTAGTTTCATGGAGATTACAGATTAATTATTGCTTATATCAGTCACCAATGGCCATGTTGTTATATGAGTGACTGCTTTCTGTCTTGTAAATTGATGTAAGTGCACTTCTACTTTGCCAGGCTACATTTAGGTCCTTTCAGGAAGTTGGCCTTAAAATTATGTTTCTTTTTACTGTAATAAGACTGGAAGTCCTCTGCACTGCACTGGTGGTACCAGTAAAGCCACAATCCAAAGTATAGGAGATCCATCTGCAATAGTTATGAGACCATCCCTGTACACTTACTGGTCACTTCACTTGGCCTTTTTTTTTTTTTTTGCTTTTTTTTACCCCAAACGTCTACTGGGGTAAAAGGAGGGAAAAAAAAAACCAAACAACCCAAAACAAAGAAAATTGAACACTGTCCATATACTTAAGTGTGTATCTACATACCGTTATGTGCATATATGTATATATCTCTAAAAAATAAGAGCTGTCTGTCAATATGTATCCACCAGTCGCACTAAATGGTGCCCAGCAAGCTAGTTACTAGGAGCTCTACTCAAATGAATTGTATCAGTAATCTCAAACAGCACCCATCTGGTGCTACTCTGGCTCTAGTCCCTGAACAGCAAATGACATTTACCCACACTCGGAACAATTTCCCCACAGAAAAGAGCAGCTTGGTGTGTCTTTGATAACAGTCAAGTTTTAAGATGCATTCCGGTCCCTGTTACTCAGTTTACGAGTCTGGTACACATTCTTAGTTCATGGTCAAGAAAACTGTTGCAGTTTTACCCCAGCCACCAACTACACAGCATGCAGCCACTCCCCTCCAGTGGAAAGAGGAAGAAAATCAGAAGAATAAAAGTGAGAAAACTCAGTTTAGTAGGTAAACTAAAAGCCACGCACAAAAGCAAAGCAAAACAAGGAACTTACTCAGCACTTCCCATCATCAGGCAGGTGTTCAGTCATCTCCAGGGAAGCCAGGCTCCATTGCATGTAACAGTTACTTGGGAAGACAAACACCATCACTCCAAGCATCTCTCCCTTCCTCCTTCTCCCCCCAGCTTTATAAATTGAGCTTGACGTCACATCATATGCAATATCTCTTTGGTCAGTTGGGCTCATCTGTCCCAGCTATGACCCCTTCATAACTCCTCCTGTTATTATTTGGAATGGAGAGGATGGTTTATTTTTCCAGTAGACAACTTCTAGGCTTACAATAAATACAAATAATCTTTCTTGTTTCCACTGACATGTAGGCTTGTAAATAAGTTATAAGAAACTCTTTCATTCAAAAAAGAAAGAATTAAACTCTCAAGTTGTGACTATATAAAATGGCATTTTTCTAGTCAGTTGAGCTATTAATACGTGAATATTCTGCCATCTATTTCGTTAGTTGTACAAATATGTGTCTGCAACTTTTAGTTTTTCAGAACAGTGGGAGAATAACACTGTTCTTTACCAGTTCATGTATTGCCAACAGTTGTTGATTAATTCCTTTATTCGTAGCGTGTTGAATTAGCTAATGATAATCCACTTTGAATTAGAATTCCAGGTTCAAATTTTGGAACCAGCTTTTATTTATGTTTCATGTACACAAAGCATGTCAGGGTTTCACATTATTGAAACACAAATCGACACACAACGTTTTCCTGCCCTGTAAGTTGCCATTAAACAATCTCCCTCACAGTGCCTGATTCTCAGAGGCACATTTTAATTCAGAGAAGTGAGAGCTGTTGCAATTTAACATTTGTATACAAATGTATGTGTGTCTCAGCTGGGAAATTAGGTATCGCAGAGATGTGAGTGGTTAGAAGCCTGGTAAATCAGGCAGTTTTCAAACCTTAAAACTAAAACTTTACCAGGCTGACATTCATGAACAACATCTTCATACTAATGGTTAGTTTTCAGTTATTATAGCTACATACACAAGCCCATTGATCCTTAATGGTTATTTCCTGCATTAGATCTGAATGCGCAACGCCAGAGAGCTGATGCTGTATAGTTAATGCTGATAGCTGTGATCCATGATGGTCTTCCTTGTTGAGGTAAAGGTGATCAGGCTGAACTGGTCTTTGATGAGGAAAGTCAGAACAGAAGCAGGTTTGTCTTTTTTCCTCCGTTTTATTAATTCATGCCTGGTGTTATGTAGCTTGCCCTTCTCCTTAAAAGAGAATCTCATGTGCTTTCATTGCTGCCTATTTTTGTTGTGATTTTGCCAGTTATTCTTCATGGGTTTGACAGGGTGTTGTGTATATTTGCAGCCCCTTGTGCTCCTCCTGTTCTTTGCTCCTTACCTTCCATATTCCATTACTTAGATGATTGTTAACGTATTTTCCCATGCCCCTGCATGCATCCAGAATAAGAGAAGAGCCTTTCAGCACAGCAGGGTGCTTTCATTTGTGTTTTGTTATGAACCTGCTGCCTGCTGTGTGCTGTGGCTGCTGCATAAACAAAATATTCTACAAGCCTGGACCTTGTTGCTTCAGTCACTTTGCCATCCCCTTCTCCCCAGACTTCTGTCTTCTAGGAGTACCTCCTCATGAAGAAATTTCACTGCTTTCTCCCTGCAACCATATATACAGCAGACTGTATGATGAAGTACAGTAGACTGTACATCAGACTGGATGATGACAGTCCTGTTGATGCGAAGCATAGCAGAAACTACCCTCCATCTTCCACCTGCCTAATGAGCCCTGTCTCTTCCCCATCTTCCCTGCCAGACTGAGCCTCATAGTCATTCACATGCAGACCCCAGGGGCCTGAAAGTCACCACAGCAAGGTTGTGCCACTGGTGCACCTTGCTTATGGCAGGGTGAGAGGATGGTTAAGGACTAAGACTAGTGTCATGCTGGGTGGCTGGAGATGGAAATGGTAGTTAAGGCAGGTGGACTTGTAATCTGGAATGGTTTCTCAACAGGAGTGTAAGGAAAGAGACTCTGGACAAAAGAACAGCCTACTTACACATTAGCTTCCTGTTAGACCTCCTCTTAGTAACCACTTCCCCTGCTAAGTTTGGGGATTTGGACTGCTAGGTGCATCCTGACATCCAATAACTTAATCAGCCTGCTGATAGCAACAAGACAGACAGATCCTGATGTCTTATTACCTTCTCTGATCTGCAGGAGCATCACTGCTCACAGGAGTATCACTTCTTCACCATCCTTTATAACCAACAGCAGTTAGCTGGTTGCTCACCTCCAGGGAAGACCTGCAAAGTACCACAAAATCTCTTAGCCTTCTGTTAATTGACTACGTGCTAATGATGTATCTTGAGGTGCAGGGTCTCTCACCAAGTGTACCGAGGAACTGAGTTAGAGCAGGATTTCCATTTTATTTTTGGTGGAAACAGAAGGGTTCAGACTCGCGTTAACACTATTCAAGACCCAAAAGAGCATGAGGTGAATGAAGATAAAGAAGTCAGATACTCAATTTATTTCTTACCTAAGCTGTATACATAGGGCTATAAAGTGAGATTTTAAAGTAGAAATCATCTTCGGCAAAAAAAAATTTAAATACTCGCATGAACATGTTATTTAAATTCTGCCTTATGCACACAGATTTCCCACTTCCCTACACCATCTCTAAAACCTCAGCACATAGTGATTTTAAAAAACCCAAACATTAAATTTCATAAAGTCAATGCAAGATGTTCAGGATTTCCTAATTAAAGCCCATTAGTCAATTGTATGAGTTACGCATCAGTTGAATACAAGTGTCTCCAACCTGTACACTTTATTTATTCAAAGTATACGCCTTTTATCAATACGGTTATCCCAAACAAATTGTTTGATGATTGTATGCAATACTACTCTGTGGTGATTGAAAGAACATGCCCCTAAGAACTGACCGGCACTGTGATCACAGCATATGAAATATTACACATTACATCACACTAAAGAGCTGTTGCTCATTCTCTACAGCTTCAATCTCTGCAAAAGGGCAATCCTTTGAGACAATAGATTGAGTTCAGGCTGAAAATGAATAGTAGCAAAGCAATATCCTGGCTAGTTAAAACACAGACCTGATTCTTTGAAAAGGGCAATGTCACGTAGCTGAAAACAGTTATGGGCAAAATCAGGTGGGAGGAAATATTCAAACATAAAAGCATGAATTATGATTGGGAATTATTTAAGAATACTTTATGAAATGTCAAAACCTCCCACAATGCTATGCTCAAGAAAAGACTGTTTGAGTAAAATAATCCCCTCAGCTAAAAGACGTGAAAAGGGCAATAAAAATTATTTTTCAAAACTCCAATGTACAATAAACAGAAAACAGAGAAGCAGACATCTAGAAACAGACAACTGCTTGGGAACGTCGTAGTAGCACCACAGCCTGCATCATTTTGAGTTAAGAATATTAGAAGGAATTTTATAAATTTACTCAAAAATGAAATCTAAAATCTGCAACAGAAAAATCTGATAGTAGCTAAAAGTATCAACATGACTAAGCAAAATCCAGAAAACCTAAAAATATTACATAAATATTCTATTTTGGTATTTAAGCGCACACAGAAAAGGAAAAGCTATTGTGTCAGTGTTTAAAACGGTGTTAATACCTGCAAGCTGATGAAGTTGATACCCAGCAACATCAAGAAAATTGGCCATAGGTCTCTGTCCATTAAATAGGTAAGCACACGGTCACATTATGACTCTGGCAGATCTGAATAAGGCAGCTAAGCTCTCTATTTAGATGAAAAGAACAGATCAGTCACCTCAGAACAGAAATTGGAAAAACTTTAACTTTGAATTATTAGCTGCCTAAAATTAGCCAATGGGAACTGTTTATATCAGCAACATGTCTTAAATCCTCTGGCGCATCGAGGTTCTATCCAAAACCATTGGAAAATGCCTCAGATTTCACTAAAATAGTGGCTGTAAAGTTTGGGAGTATTTTCTGACATATTTTTTCAAGACCTGGGAAAAGAGAGTTTGATTTTTAAATCGTGCTTAGAGAAGTGACTACAGGAAGAGTTAGGTGGTGACACATGACTGCTTCCCAAACTGTGTGCTTGTTGTATGCAATGACAGTTTTGTGTCAGTTACAAATGACTTCTGTGAAGAAGTTTGGATTAAGGGTCTCCTCCTTTTTGGGGAACATCCTAAATATTAAGATACCATTTGATATAATTTTCCTTCTTCTAATTGCTCAATTGTCCTGTAATTATTTTATGCAAAGATGAGGCAAGCAACCTGACCTCAGAGTAATTTCTACAGTGATTATATAGGTTTATTCCTCATGGAAGGGTACCTTTGTTTGCTATTTCCAGCAAAGGAAACTTTGACTAGGCCTATACTACTTTAAAAAAATAAGCTTCAAAAAGGATGCCTGGCTCCCAGGGCCCAATTAGTGGCTTGAACTCACATCCACAAGATCTTTTACCTTCCTTTCCTCCAAAGCAGACTAGCTGCATCTATGGCTCAGTGGGTATCACACAGGCTTTGTATCTATGGGAGCAGAAGGTTGCATCATGTGCAGCTTTCATACAGCATGCAGACAGTAAGGATCCACATAGACGTAGCAATGTGCATTACCAGTGTTACTGACATAGTTCCACACTGCTTCTGATGAAGTCAAGTCATCCAAAGTGTTGCACATCTTTCATGCCAGAAATGAAAGATCGTGAAAAAATGGTGGAACTGTAACTGACATTAGCTTCTGAGACAGGCTAAGGTATTTAATTGTATAAGCTCACATCAGCAAGAGCTTTAACACTTGAGAAGATCCTAAATACAGTGCCATTCTTGTAATGATAGTTACCTTCTTTGATACAATGAAAAACAATTACGAGTTCCAAGCAAGTTGAATTAAGAGAGGAATACCAAGTCAGAGCAGTAGAATTGTACAACCCATACACAAGTATGAGTAAGACTGTTACTATAATGCTGTTCCCAGAATCCACTCTGCAGAGAAGAGGTTGAATACTACAGTGATAATTCAAAGTCAGGGAAGTGTATGTGAAAATGAAAGAATAAAGGAGACCAGCTGGTTGGTTGTTGGGGTGTTTTTCCCAGTAATGTCACTATCATAGCTAGTTTGATCGCGGCCCCCAGAGATATACTGGGAGAAAGTTTCTGATGTGGATGACTCTTTAATCTAGGAGAAAGGCTCAGTGACACTGTCAGGCTAGAAATGGAAGTAAGATGCCATATAAGTAGACATAAAGTGGATATTTTTGACAGACAGGACAATTAACCACTGGAACAATTGCCCTGGAACATACTATAGATTTTTTAAATTACTATTCATGAACTACAGCTTAAAACAATTATGAGCTTCGTACAGAAACTGCTAGAGAAGGTGCTGCAGCAGGTAATATGCAATTAAGCTGACTATATGATCCTGAAGGTGTATTGTGATTGTAAAAGCTATGAAAGTGCATCGTGAAGGTCCTTACCTGCACCTAGTGGTCTGTTTTCATGTCATTTGTCTCAGTCAATGACAGTGGAAAATTCAAGGAAAAAAAAAAAAAAAGCCCCATCAGCTGAGATACTCATATAGCATGCTCTCTATATGCCCTAGAGTATCATTCATAGGGGTTTTTTTAAAAGACATGATGCAGGAATTTAGACCAACCTGGATTACAGTGATTAGATTTTTCTTAACATAGACTATTTTTTGAGATATATTGCCACAAAACAAACAAACAAAAAAAACAAAAAAAAAAACGAAAACCCAAACAAACAAACAAACAAAAAAATAGTCAGAGTCTCACATATTTTAAAGATGTTATAGATGGAAAGAAACGGCTCGTGTTGTCTGCTCCAGCACCAAGTGTGATCAGTTCAAATGAACTTCCCAAAGACCATGCTCAGTTGGGTTCTGAATGTCTCCAAGTTTGGAAATTTTATAACATCTCTCGGCCACCCTTCCACAGTGTTTTAACACCCTCTTTATGAAAGCTTTTTCTTAATATCTCACCAGAATTTTACATGTTGGAGTAGTTGGCTTCTTCACGGTCTCCTTGTTCTCTTTTATACCAGATGTTGATCCAAGGATACTTAATGTTGCTCCAGCTCTCTGTGACCCCATTGTCACAGCCCTGTAATCATTCTTACCTCTTTCCAAGCTGAGAGGTTAGAAGTGGCTGAACTTCCCCTGGCTTGCAACTGCTGAAAAAGCACACTCTTAATTTTACCTCTCTATTTTTTTATATATCCTCTCACTCGTGTTAGAAACAATGTTAAATTGATTCAAATCTACTGAGGCTGACACTTTGATCATGTCAAAATTGGGTTGGTCTCATGAATAGAAACACTATTCCATGTGTTTCAGTACCAGATTTTATTCACAGTTTGAACACAAGCATGAAAATTTCTGTTAGGTAGCTAAATATCTCCTCTCTGAGCAGATAAGTGATTTAGAGGGTTCTAGATGTTTGGGGCACATTCATTCTTTTTAGCTGTGCTTATCTGTATGCATAGTGATATAAAATACAAGATATTTTTTGAGGTTCATATAGGTTTTATATATATATAATATAATAAATGCTTCTTAGCCTTCTGAATGTGAATTCATGGCTTTACACACATGGAGGCCAAGAATATGTTTCTTTCTGAAATAAAAATCAATGACTGGTATGCTTGGCAGCATGACCACTTTCTTCAGGACAAAAGCAGCAAACACCTTGTTTGTTGAGTTAAACTGAGCTATAGAGCTCCTCATGTATCACCTCTCCAGCTGCTAGTTTCAGACTTTTTAATGATTGCTTCACTCTCCATCTTCTTCAGTTAGCTGCTGTAGTCTGAGTGCAATCCTGGAAGCCTAGTTAGGAAGAAGACCGTACCGTGAGACTTCCAGAAAGGAAAGAAGTTATTGCTGCATCTCGCTTTCTATCTCTGTTCTATCTGTGTGAAACAAGTGACTGAAGGCCTTTTTCTGGGGTAGTAAGACAAATACGTAGCAACAGCTTCAGTGCTGCAAGCTGACTGCAATGTAAATGAAACATTGTTCAGCTTGTTTTCTGATAGTACAATGTTTTCTGCATGAAGGTGTCTTCTGTATTCTAGTAATGCTGGCTAAATCTTAATGAAGATTTTTTGCCTTTATGTTTTCACATT
This sequence comes from Actenoides hombroni, assembly GCA_024336885.1. NCBI lineage: Eukaryota > Metazoa > Chordata > Aves > Coraciiformes > Alcedinidae > Actenoides > Actenoides hombroni. Next base: position 96,904,615 of record WUAM01000287.1, read on the forward strand.
AACGAAGGCTAATTCTCCAGGCAATGTTCAGATACATGCACAGCTAAGTTTTACTGCAGACTGAATCCAAGGAGATAGACAGTGCAGGCCTTGAAAATGAACTTAAGGGATTCCTCATTAGTGCAGTGGTCAGAAACACTAATCATCTCTGCCTTGGTCTTGTCTAGAAGCTTTGATTTCAAAGGAGAGTATTGCCCTACAGGGGATATTCAGACATTGCATTGGAGTCATAGTAGGTGAAGGGTTAATTTTTTTCCTCAGTCTAACAACACTACTAAGGGAAGCACATTAAGGCATTCAAGAATTGTTAAAATTCCCTATTTACCTACAGAAGTTGTATTCTGCTATCTGTTACAAAACTGACAATAAAGGATTGGGTCTGAAGTCAAATCATGCAGCCATGCAGGACTTATTGTACTCTGATCTATTTTTATAGATATATACTTCATAAAGGTGAGGGAAAGAGAATACTTGAAATTACATTATTGGAACCTTATCTGAAGGGCTGATGCCTAAGCAACTGCATTTCTCCCACCCTGTGCATGAATTCTCTGACTATGATCTGATACTATGCAAATTTGATAGATTGAATGAAATATAGAATATAAACCACAGGCATAATGGAAGAAAATAGATTTTATTCTCTTACACACTGCTCCATACAATGAAGTATTCATCCTTTTTTTTTTTTTTTTTTGTTTTTTAATTCTGTTTATATTTTTTTTTGTTTGTTTCCTCTATTCTTCTCATAACAAAATACATTTGTAAGTTAGTGCACTGGTCATTCTGGATGTCTGTTTTCCCATTCTACTACTCTTCTCAATTGTCTCTGCAGGCATCCTCAAGGCATGTCACACTTCTGTCTTCTGCTGTGAGAATGCAATAAAAGTGAACAAGAGTAAATTATGTTATGTATTGAGGAGTTTCCTACTATTTTTTAAACAAAAATAATTCAAAAAATTAAATTACACTAGTATATTATAAAACATACAAGATACTGATGTTCAAGGTCCAATTGTTAATAACCTACTAAACATTCAAGAAGATACCTAGTAGCCTTGCTAAGAACTTGGTAGTCATGATATCTTACTCCCTGTTGTAAGCAGAACTCATTTTCCTGTTAAAAAAATACATTTGTTCCAGTTACTTGCACACTTAAGGGCAAAAGCCAGCTTGAACTTATATTTTGGTATTATATCTACCCATGTGAATTACACAGACTGCAACTTAAAGGTTAATGAACCACATAGGGCAGTTAGAAACCAATAGTCCATAAAAAATTTAATATATTGTACATACAACCATACAGTTCCTCCTAATATATTTATTTTTTTATTCTCTCAAGTGCGGTATTTCTGCATTAAGCAGAATCTAAATCAGGTGTGTATACACATGCTTGAAAATAGGCATTTTCAAATAAAGTAATAAACCAGAGGCAATGTAGCTAGATGTTAAAAACCTGCAGATGTGAATTTGCAAGCAATCAAAAAGGAATGCAATGATACACGACAAAGAAATACTTTTTTATTTGGATTCTTGCTTTCTGACTTAAGAATAAAATATCTAATGAGCTATTTTTAGCAACATGTCCCAAAACAAGGATATCTCATTGAATGCCAAAAAGGATAAAACTGCCCTACAAATAGATAATGACAGCTGTAAGCGGTTTACCTGTAGGTTTAGCAAATCCCCAACTGCATGTTTCTCAGTGTCTTCTTCAAAATCAACTTGGCCTTCAGGGCTGAGAGAATAGCATCAATGGGAATACTTGGACTTGGAAAAAACAGTTCCAGCATACTAAAGCAGACTTAACAAATCTTATTTCAGTGAAAGAAAAAAGCCTTGCTTTTAGTTACAATGAAATCCTGCTAAAAATCTGGGAGGAAACCTTTTCTAATACAGAACCATATTGACCCTGGGAAGTTTTGAATAATCACAGGTTTTAGTTATGCCAATTAAGCAAATACAATTTAAAATTCTTAAATTCTATGGTATGTCTATCAGTGTATCTGAGTCTACTGAGAGAGCTAATATGAATTGGAGCTAATGCTGAGAATAAACAAGTGGTCTAAGAATAGAAAGGATTTATAACTTCCTGAGGAAAAAATTCCAGTTATAACTGAAATGAGAAAAAACATAGAATAAGTATGGTAAGTTTGTAAGCCAAGATATTCAGATCCTTAAACAATAAAGACGTTAGAGACTTCTTAGAAAACTATCAAAGTAGATAGCTAATAACAACATAATAACACAAGAGTCACTGTATATAAGGGAAGAAGAAAGAAATATAACAGAGTGCTTCACAACCGATCTCTAACACAAAACAATTCTACATATTGAGTAGCAACATATTATCCATTTTTGCAACAATTACTTCTAAGGCTTCCAAGACAACGCAAAGGTGGAAAAACTGACAATTACTTCAAGAATGCAGAAAATGGCAATTCCAATCTTGTGAAAAAATTGCTATGAAACACTGATCAAATAGAGTGAAATATTTAAAATAACGCTGAAGTGGGAGATCCTGAGATACACACAAGAAGCTGGAGATTTACAGTACTTAGTAACTTCACGTATAAATTTGTATTTTTCAAAACCTTCTAATTTACACCTGTAAGACTGAGAAGCACTCAGGTTGATCGTGGTATCCAGATTTGTGTGATGACTGCTTAGTTAGCCTGCAGTGTGAGTCACTGCAGCCTGGGCTAAAGAATAAAAGTCTCAAATTGACAGCAGTTGTAATATCCACTGGAGGAGGTGGGATATTAAAACACACTGATAAATGAGTTACATCTGTGCATATACAGAAACATAGAGATTTGGAGGTATTGAATGGGTAATCACAGAAATAAGTAACAATTTTGGTGTCCCCTTATTTTTTCAATTAATATTATTGTGGTACAATCTATGCAAACACAAGACATTCAGCTGCTGTTTTGGCAGGAAGATGTTAAGATTTTTTTTCTTAATGGCTTTATTTAGAGAATGCTATATTTTTAATAGGTGTATAACTGAACCATAGAATGAGGGAGACATGACAAATCTAAAAAGGACTATGCAGCTTACAAAAAATGTCTGCTTTATCTTGTCAGGTAAGAAAATAAAGAGGACTTTTCCAAAAACCAAAATGGATTTAATTTGCCTTTCTCTGATAATGTTGTAGTTAAGTATGATTCTGGCTTACATTCAAAGAAGCTCTGCTCAAATCCTCACTCCTCCTTGCTTGATGGTACTATTTACTGCTGAGTAAACTCTTTGTGTCATACTGGTGATGTTCAGTTTCTTTAGGATTTTCTATTAACACAATCTTTTTTAACAGGATAAAGCAGAATAAAGAAAAGTAAAAGATGAGGATTCTGGAAAAGCATATCTAGTCACACAAATAAACTGGTAGGTCTGAGATTAATTCTGTGTGGAAGGTGTTAAAAATCCTAGTGGTGAGTCAGTTTTCTGTTAAGCACAAATATGTGTCAGAAATACTGTCAAGTGGCTTATTTTTAGGAAAGAGAATGTTCCACGTTATGATCCACTTTTATACAGAAATATAATAAAAATAATTTCCTATGTTACCTCACGAATTAGATCATTCTCAGAGTCAAGACAGATAGAAAATGGTGTTTCAGAAGCATTTCCAGTTCAGGGATCTTTTTAATTAAAATTTTGGCTATCATCACTATATTCACTAGCATTAATAGGAATCAATTTAATTCCTATTGAATAGCTGGGACAAAGTTTGAACCGTGACACCAAATGTGAGTCCCAGATTTACAGCAGCTGTCTGCCATTCTACTGTAGTTTTGCTCTAATTTTCATTAATTTCCAATTAGTAATAGTCAATTCATAATAGATGCTCAAAATATATTATTTTTCTTCCTCTTCTCCTCCCCCCCCCATCATAGAATCCGTGTAAACTACTATGTTTACCTTCCAGGAACAGATAGATTTGGCATAAGAAGAGGAGAAAGCACGCTGCAAATATAGAACTGCTTTGCAAGGGATAGTGGGAGGTGCAGAGGAGAACTAAGCACATTGGCCTCTTTGATTTTGCTGCTATTGTTGGTTTTAACTCACATAGAATGAAAGATATGCAGAGAGAGAAAAAAACCAAATCAACTTAGAACAATTTTCTTCCAGAAGTGAACTCTGCTGTTTCCATGTTAAATCAGCCTTTTGCAACCTTCCTGGTGGCAGCTGTTTTTCCAATTAAAACTCAAGATATCTATAGCCAAAAGAGCAGTGTTAGTTGAATGGATAAGCCCAGCAAGGTCATAAAAGACCGCACAGTTCAGCCTGAGCTGAACCTTGTGATGGAGCAAGAGCAAGAGTGAAATGAAGCACCTTTGAAGAGAAATAGGGAAAAACAGTCTGTTTGTTCAATTAAAGCAGACTATTGTATTTTTGTTATCATTAATATTTTTGGCACTGTGCCGTGTTCAGTTCAGCTGCACACATGGAAACAGAGGTAAAGCACAGCTGACACGCATTTCTTTTTGAAAAGTTGAAGTATGACTTGTATTGTTTTACAGTTACACGACAGTTTTCCATGTCCAGGAAAAGTATAGCATTTTTAGAAAGTCTGACCCAGTTCTCAGCCATTGAGTGGGTTTTTTTTTACTTTCATTTTAGAGAAAGGCAAGGAACTTAGATTCTCATTCCCTCTGTCTTTCACTTGCATCCTATTCTTTCAGCTGTTTTACACTTCAAAATAGACCCAAGTGAATTTAGTAATGCATGGAACCTCATGACAGTTGTCTGAGTGAGGAACAGTATTATTGTCTGCATTTTATGTTTGATGAGTGAAGTACAGAGAGAAGAAACTATCTGGCAGTAGTTCTGAATAGCAATAGCAGTCTGTACTGAAATCTTATTTGCAGTACAAAGACATTTTGTATCAGAAGATGCTTTTGAAGAAACTCTTTACATAAAATATTTTTACAATTTAAAGTTTAGTTGCTACTTTTTTAGGGTTAGAGTCAGAGATGGAGAGTGAAGTAGTCTGTGGAGAGTTTTGAAGGGGAAACAAAGAGTTGGTACATTAAAGTGATAACACTATGTTTTGGGAATCCATTGTAATTCTGATTTTAGTTATGAGTTTGTGACTAGAACATAATGATAGTTTTCATGCAAAGGTTAAACTATTAAATTGGTACTGAAATCAGAATCAAGTTTGCCTGTTTGTTGTTACATTGTAAAGACAAGCATTTGAGATATTAAAAATCAAGGAGAACAGGAAGAAGGAAAATATGTGTACCACAGACTTTCTTCAACTTAGTCAACACAAATATAATCAGTTCACTGAGAAAGTTTGAGCCCAAAAGTGGAAGAATTAGGTGAGTCAAATCTGTTTTGACATTGTTTGACTTCGTTTTGCTTTCCTAGGCATAAAAACAAAGATTTGTTCGTTTGGGGTTTTTTTTTCAGCAGTACACATTGGGTATTTATTATGACTATAACATTGCCAATCCACTTGTGTTTGATGAAAAATGGCAGGGATATAATATTGCCAAGGCAAACCACAAATAACACCATTTCTGCTACTTTGACCAGGCTACAATTATCATTAATTTTTGTTTAAAATACCCAATCATGTCGTGACCACATTATAAATTTACTCTTTAATGATGATTTGAGTATATGAACTTTCTTTTGGTTCTACATGCAAAGTGACATGCAAAACAAGCACTTCACTAGCATGTTAGAAAAGCTTTTCCTGTTACTCCCCACCTTCTACTGCAAAGCTAACTGATGATACCAGCCTCCTGCCTATACCTATGCTAGGAAACAGAGCTTAGGAAACAAAAAGATCAACTTCAGACTTTGGTTTTGTAGATACTGTGTTTTCTTAATCGGTAGATTAATTCTCAACGTAACACAAAGGACTGCAGCAAGATTTTTGACCTACTGGCAGTGCAAGAGGCAGATAACATATCCCTGCAAAATGTATTCTGGTGTGGCAGCTCTTTCAAAGACAGGCAGCACATACATCAGTAAAAAAAAAAAAAGAATAATTACCCTGCTGGCCAGTGCAAGGGGATAGATCAATGGATTGCTCAATCCTCAGCTGGACCAACTCATCAGGGTCACTAGATTTTAAAGTGATGTTCATTGCACTTAAGAGGACAAGGCTTCTGTGCACTTGCTCAGCATTTTAGATGCAAAGGTTCAGAGAAATCCTTCTCTTCAGTTTTAATATCCATGCTTAGTCACAGTCCTTCCTCCAAATGAAATATTCAAATCCACCAGTTACAAAACAGCATTGCTGAAAATTGTGAATCCATTTAAAAACCTTGATTTTCCATTTTCTGCTTGAAATTTCATAATCATATTTTTATTTAGTATTTTAAGGATAATATATACTTGAAATCTGGCATGATCAATACATGTTGGGTTTTTTTACATATAATGAATGCACTGCTGCAAAACAAAAGAGCACTCAGATATAGGTGCTGGTCCTATCTTGGAAACTTATACCTTAATTATAGATGAAGCCCCACAAGGAGAAAGAAGCAGATAAAAAATTCCTGCAGCTACATAGCTGAAAGTGTTGCATAGTTTATGATTTAGAATCACTCTGTCAAAGAGGCTAACCTGCAATTGCAGGAATGAAGACTCAGTAATTAAGATGTCCATTTCTGTCCTTTATTCCCTCTGGTGTGATTTGGTCAATGTCACCAAATACCATTTTGTTCTTCACATTGGGCAAAAAAAAATCCTTCAAATCTTTGCCAGGTAGGCAGCAGTCAGAATCAAGAAGGGTAAAGCATTAGCCATACTGCAATGAGGTAGGTAGACTTTCTGTCACTGCAAAGCTCATTGCTGACTTTTGAATCTAGCATTTGGAAAGAGAGGATTTAACAATTATTTCTCTGGAAGCAACTTAAAATATTATATGTGTGATTTTACATGGTATTAGTAAATATAAGGAGAAATGGAAATGTTCTGAATGAACTTGGTGTGTTTGAAGAAAAAAAAAATTCTGCATCTTTCTCCCAAGCTATTTAGTAATAATCATGAAATTCTTTTCTTCAGTAATTCTGATTTTTTTTCTTCAGTTTCTGATTTTCAGTCTTTATAACTAAAAAACTTGAGGAAATGGACTGGATTGTTAAACCATGGAAAAGTATGGAAAAAATCTTTTTTGCCATTTTCTAGAAGTAAAGCTGAAGCTGCCTTCTCAAAAAGTATATTGCAGAATAGAAAAATACAGAAAAAATATAAATACAAGAAAAGTATTGTCTCTTTTCCCCAATAATATGGACCCAAGCTAATTTTTTTCAAAAAGAAAAAAACCCAACAGTTAATTTATGAGAATAAATAGGAAGTGTCATTGTAATCAGAGTCAAGAGAATGGACTGATTTGGCCTTTCTTGAAATACTAAGTATATACAATAACATGAAAAGATAGCTAAGCCAACAGACTTGACTTACATGGAGGATGTATGTTTATATTATATAACAGGTTTTCATTATTATTCTAATGCAGGGAATGAAAATCTCTTTTAGTCTTTGTATATATCCCTATTATTATATTTGCCATAGCTTCAGACCTAGAAGACATCATTTTGTTTCGTAGCGTAAAATCCTATCTGCATAGAAATCTTCAAGAATGTGGTCATTGCCTTAAACTCTTTGAATATGAATATATTACACAAGGAAGAAAATGTAGTCAGGAAATCACCATGAGGATCTCAGGAATGATTTTTTTTTTCTTAATGGTATTGGACTCTTGAGATGTGGTAATGGTGATTCTGTTTCCTTGTTTGTTTGTGTTTATATTTTTAGAGTACATTTCGATGAGTGGCTTATCTGTCAGACTAATCTGTCAAACAATGTTCAAACAAACTATAAGTACACAGACTAGTCATATAGGCTGTACTTCTGTATAGATGTAAGGATCACGTATCACGCACTATTCAGGCAATTGTGGAAAGGTTTAGTTGTATATTTGAAAGTTTAGAGCTAAGTACTCTGTTCACCTTTTCCTTAAGGTGACAGTGTGTATGTATCTAATTTCTATTCGCCTGCAAATATTGAATTACTTCAACATTTCCTGCTTAAGTGTGTTTTTTCTATTTAGTAAGGTCGACAAATTCTATACACTATAAATAGTGTAAAAGACTAAAATGTTGGCTTTTTCCTCTCAAATTCTTTTGGGCTTGCAACAAATTTTAAAAAGAGCATTATTGTCTACGTGATTATATCCTTGCTTGGTTTTAAATAAGTTGAAATGGTATTCAATTACACCAGAACTTACATTTCAATACTAAAGCAGCTGATTAAAACTGATTCAGAAAGGCTGCAGTGTGATCAAATTTGGTCTGAAAGGTCAGGCTAAAATAGCTTCCTGTTTCTGCATCTGATGTTTATAATCTTATACATTAAACCCATCTCAGAGAGATTCTGCTTAGACAGAATGACATGCATATGGAATGAAGAGGATGATAGATTGTTGTTATGAGGAAATGCAAAGAAAAGGCTTTGTGAGAATATGAAAAGAGCTTGAAGTATGATGGCCTTCTTCAGGATATGCAAAGAAAATAAAAGGGAAAAAAAGCTGAGATATTGTGAGGAAAGAAAAAAGAAAGGGGAAAAAAAAAAAAAAATAGAGGGATACAAATGACAGAATAAAAGACAGCTGGTCAGCCCAGTTAGTTGCAACGTGCCAGAGTTTTAATTTTGTGTTTTGTTCCTTTCCTTTTTCTTCAAAATAATCAGTTTTCCTTTATAGCTGCCTTCATAAATATTCCACCATTTCTCCATCTGTCTTTCTTCTCCTTCTGCATTTTTAATGTATTTAGGTTGAAATCTTTATCATTTTGAAAGGAAAGAGAATTGAGCCATGTACCGTATTCTTCCTGCTTAAACAAAAAGCTCCTGGAAATTTCAGTTCTTGAGTGTTTTTCTTTTAGACCTCTGTCAGATGACTAATACCAGAAACATATTTTGATTTAGTACTAGGTATTACCATAGCAGTTTACCCATTAAGAACAGGAAATGAATTGTCTTCTCCCTTTTGTTCTTCGTAAGTTTCAGTATTTTTCCATGGTTTTATCTGCATTTGTCAGTTATTTATGTAATGCTTCATTGCTATACCCAAATCAATTGTTAGCTTTTCCTTTTTTTTTTTCTTTTTTTTCATTTGAAAGGAGGAAAAAAACTTTGACAGAGATTGCACAGCTAATTTTTAAATAATCTATAGTTTCTATATCATCCTATCTGTTGTTGTCTGCAGTAATATTTTTTAATCTATCCACCAGTATCATAGCATTCTCCAGTCTGTATTGATCAGAAACCACAGTCAGTGGTGTGGTGAGCTGTTTCAGTCTTTGCATGTCAGTTTTGCAATTAAGCATTCACAAATTCACATTGAATACTTTTAGAACTAGGATCAGCAGTGCTCTCCACGAGCTGTGTGGCCTCAGCCTCCACCTTAGAGGGACTGTTAAATGTCAGTGAATTCCGTTAGCGACAGCTGAGTAGATCCCCAGGACTCCTCTGCTTTTCCAGTAGCTTAATCTCCTGTGCAAAGTCCTTATCTGGATTTGTGGGGGAGATGAGTATTTAGCATTCAGGAAGTAGGCAAGGCTGTTCTCCTACAGTGACGACCTCCCTGACCGAGTAGAGCATACCAAAAATTACGCTGATCCATTAGAAAGATTAAGAAAAAGACAATAATAGCTCCTGTGATTTATCTTTCTGTTTTTATGAAAAGTTCACAAGTTTGCCAGAAATGACAGACAGGAATAGATAATCTCTGGTTTTTATCACTCAGATCAGACAGACTTAATGTTACCAATGAAAAGACAAATGCCGTGCTTCTATTTGTGGAGGCCAAACAAAGAATAGATTTTATTTTTTTTTCCCCCTAGGAAACATCAAGTTACAATTCTTTACGTTGAGGATTGGGGTAATAATTCAAGTGACATTTGGCAAGGTGAAAACGCATAGACAATTATTATTATTACTAATGTACATTTGTTTCAATATTTGACACAGACAAGGTCAGAGAGCAATGACGATTTCCTCTACAAAACTATTCTTCAGTCACTCTGAGTACATGACATTCAGTGAAATTTCTAGTGATACAAGGGACTTCATAGGTGATATTAATAACAAACATAGACGAAGCTTTCGTTTTTTTTTTTTATGGGGGAATTTATCCATCCTTCTGCCAAATCAATGGAGTCTGATTATAGAATTAACTGCTGCAATCATCACACATTTTGGGAAAGTCATGGTTGAGTAATTAGAAATAGCAAAGCTGTGCAAATAATTTATGAATAAAGGCAAAATTGTGTTGTATCCCATTAGCAAAGAGGTTAAAAAAAAAAAAAAGTGAAAAAAAGTTGTGGGGTTTTTTTCTGTGTTTTTTTTCTCTGTGTGTTTTTGGTTGGTTGGTTGGGTTTTTTTTAATTTGCTGCAGACCTATGAATTTGCAAGCAACTGATGCTCATCAGGGCACATCACACTGCACGATAGAAGGACAGAGGAAAAAATAGTTCTTATTTACCTTGCAGTTTTATGTAGTCTCAATGTGATTCCTGTCAGGAATATATGGGAACAAGGAAATACTTTTTGTGGTCATTTTCTGGTTATTAGATTGAAGTAATCTTCTGGATTCTGTCCGAGAACTGTGTATGAATCAAATGTACTCACCTGTAGTTACTCAACAGAATAATTTGAGTATATTTCTCTGTTAGTAGTTTTCATACAGTGTTCACTAGGATAATTTATACTAATAATATTTAACTCATTGAATAATTGAGGTTGGAAAGGACCTTTGGAGATCATCTAGTATAAGCCTTTGACCAAGCAAGGTCAGCTAGAGCAGATTGACATGGACTGTGTCCAGTTATCTTTTGAATGTTATCAAATGGGAAACTCCACAATCTCTCTGAGCACCCTGTTCCAGTGTTTGACAACCCTCACAGTAAAAAAGCATTTTGTGTTGTATTTAGATTGAATTTCACATCTGTCAGTTTGTGCCCATTGCCTCTTGTTTTGTCAGTGGTCACTATCATGAAGAGTCTGCCCCCCTATCTTTACTGCCTCTAGTCAGGTATTTACACACATTGAAGCATCCTACCTCTCAGCCTTTCCTCATATGAAAGGTGGTCCGGTCCTTTGCCATCTTTTTTGTTCTTTGCTGGACTCTCTCAAGTAAGTCCATATCTTTCTTGTACTGGGGAGCCTGGAACAGGATGCAGCACTCCTGATGTTTCTCAATAGCACTGAGGAAAGAACCATTCTTGACCTGATGGTAATGCTCTTCCTAATGGAGCTCAGGCTGTTGTTGGACTTCCTTGTGGCAAGCAAAAATTGCTGACTCATGCTCAGCATGTTGACCAGGACTCATAGCTCCTTCTCTGCAAAGCTGCTTTCCAGCTGCTCAGCCTGCAGCATGCACTGGTTCCTTGGTTTATTCATCTCCAGACTTTGCCCTTTCCTTTATTGTACTTCATGAGGTCCCCCTCTGCCCATTTCTCCAGCCTCTACTGGTCTCTCTGAATGTCAGCATACCAGTTTTCCAAGGCTCGTACCCTAGGTGATCAAGTGCTGTAGTCCTGATGGAGTCACTAAGATGGATCTATGATGGATCTATGATGGATCTATGCCTGAATTCACTTTTTCCTTTTTTTTTTTTTTTTTTACTATTTCTTAAAGTACATAGTGAACACATACTTTAAGAAATAGTAGGAACATCAAGGAAAATATTATATCTCAGTTAATAATGAGAGGACCATAAAAGAAAGGCATATACTGGCAGACAAGAAAACTTGAGAACAGTCTAAATAGTATTTTTTTGTAAAAGAAAATAGTACTACAATCTGGTTTACTTGCATATTTCACTGTACTGGTGTTTCTTCTTTGCCAGAAAAAAAAAAAGAAAAAAGAAAAAAGTGTTAATAGTAATAGCTCACAGAGAACTAACCAGGCATTTGCATTTGTTGCACAAAATGGATGTAGTTGCCAATCATAACTCTAGGCAACTATGTTTTAAAATAGTTCCCTTTTGACGTCTTTTGTGCCGGTTTGCCCATTTTTTTGAATGTGGATAATGGGATGTAAATAATTGAGTGAAGCACTCTTTGAGGAGTAAATTAAAGAAAAAAATCCCAACCTCTGAGTAACATTCTGTCATCTTTACCCAACTATTTTCTACTGAGTTCATAAAAGTACTCTCTTGTGCATCATTAAGCCTGTTTGTTTGAGAAAGAAGCAATAATAAATGGTAAGAATTCCAGATTCTGAATATTTTTAAGAGAAAATACAGAGATTAAAATATGAATGAATCCTCTGATGATTCTGCTGTGTACTTTTTATTTATTTAATCTTACACACCCAATAAAATTGACAGAAACAGCAACCCAAAGCTACTTTTATATAAACTAGACCTCCTGAATAACACTCCCATTATAAAGTTTCTCTCACAGCACCATAAATAACATGAACACACACTGTACATTACACAGAATTGGTTTTCAACCTCTTATGCCCCTTACACCATCATATAGGAACAAAACCTCACTGTAGACAACTGATAAAAAACTTGTAGCATTCAAAAGTCAGACTGACTTCTCACGTCTGTGAGCAGAATAGTTCTGCATTATTTTATACTATAGAAAAAATTTGGGTTTATTTTATTATGGTAGTAATTTAAAACAAGAAAGAGGGAGTGGGAGAGGAATGGACCTGATACTAGACCTGTCTCTCATATATTAGAGGAGATGCATATAAATCAAAGCATTGCATGTAAACAAAAAAAATCATGAGGTACATGATTTTTTGGCCTTTTCCTGAGTCCGTGGTCTTGGAGAAAAATTAGTAAGTCTGTATTGTCTGGCCTGTTATTCATAGCACAGGAAACAAGAGAGTCCATCTCCCACAAGACACTTTTAATCAGTCTGAGACATATATAGCAGGTGACTTTTGTCTGTACAAAACAAGGAAGAAGAAAGGTCTATTTATAGCACTGACTGTTCTCATGAACCATTTTCAATCACTCAATTCACACTACAGGCACCAGAAATTTTTTTATCCTAATAATAATTCTGCAGAATCTCAAAAGGCTTTTTTGTTCAGACCCTGCTAACTTTCAAATTCACAAGCTCATTCAATCAGAAAGATTTCTTCCTGCCCTATGACTAAACGTATTCTTGATCAGAAATGAGCAATCATTGAAAGCATCATATAAAATCTTTTCAGGGTAGGTATACTTCAATTTGGCCAATGGACCATGCTAGAGCACCACTTTTATATCTTGAAACCTTTATGACTGCTGCTAGAGACATCAGAGCTGCAAGGCATCATTGAGTTAAGGTAAAACATCCATCCCTACTAAAGGAAAAGAATGAGGGGAAGCAAGCCCTAACTAGGTCCTACCACAGAAACAGTTTTGCATTCTTTGCCAATGGAACATCTCCTGCTAACCCCTTCTCCACTCTCGTTCCCTGTGTTACCATGAACAGCAAGCACATACCAAGGCTCAAGTAAACACAGAGAACGGAATATTATTCTGTTACAACATTGTGGTCCTTATTTTTCTGTATGTGGAATGGATTATCCAGTGATTTGGGCTTTTTCTGACTTCTTTTTTTTTTTTTTTTTTTTCCTGCATATACACACATCATTCTGCAGTATGGATTGCCCTGGGGCACTGCAGAGTTGGTGTAACACAGCTATACATGGCATCCCTTCCCTCAGTCAGAGTAGCGGCCAGTCCTGAACAACTGGAATGCTCAGGCAGCTTGACTGCAAACTGACTACCTTTGTAAACAGTGTGGACGCATGAGGCAAGCTACAGGATTCTCAAAGTCATGCTGAGAACCTGATTCAAGAAAAAGAACACTCCCTTGCTGACAGTAAAACTTCAGTATAGAAAAAAACTCAACAATTCACATTTCCAAAGTAGGTACCTGAATTTCATGCACTAAACTTTCAATAAAAGATATTCCTAAAAATATTAAACAGGGTCACCACAGAAACATAAGCAGCAATCGATGCTGAAGTTGGAATTTACAAAATTAATAATTTCAAGAATATTACATTTTTCTGATGTTGAAAGTACATTTCTAATACAATCAGGAAAAAACTATTTCTAAGTATTAATCTCCAATTTAAATTGGGGAACACAGAGTGTGAGTTTGTAGGTCAAGAAAAGTACATATGTTTGACATCTAAAACTTTACTCTGAATATATACATGGGCAAATGAGAAACAATTTCAGTAACAATTATAAGCATGAAAAAACCACATAGCTACTGTACTGTATTTTTTAAATTAAGAGTATCATCTTGCTTATTTTCAGAGTTGATGCAGTTCCACATTATTTTTTGTTATACAACATAATCCTGTCTGAAGAATTTGAATATGGCAATTCAAGGTAGACAACCTTATTCAGTGGTAAACAGCATGTTAATTTTCTGTTCCTCAATGAGCATTTTCTGAATCGTTATGTTATTCAATTCTCAAATGTAAAGACTTCTGTGGAATATTATAGCATCACCAATTATGATTCAGCAGCCTGATACAACTGAGTATGTTCACCCAGCATTTACACAATTAAACATGTGACTCTTGCTGATGCTAGTGGAAAAATGAATGGATGATTAATATTATGGAAATGCCACCAACAATAATCCCAGGATTGCACTGAGAGGATTGAAAATGAATTGCTGACAGCAGGGAATACTCCAGGAAGATATAATGGTGAAAAATGGACAAAAATAGCAGTTATTCTTGCCAAACTTTATTGACTATCAGAAAAGAAAGTTTACACACTCAGGAAAAAGACACAACTACAATGTGTCATAGAAAAATAATAGCTGTAAGAAAAAGCTTTTTAGAAAGACAGGAAATAAACTTACATAATATAGTATTCATCTGGAATAAGTGCAGCCATAGCTCAGAAGAAAAAGTGTAATTTTTAGGTGATAAAATAACATTTGAAATGCCTCATCACACATAGCAAACATACTACTTTTATATATTTTTATGTAAACGATCACTTGAAAAAAATCATAGCTTTAAAAAATGTCCACCTATTAATCAAAGGATTAGGTTGTTCTTTTCCTATCCACAATGCACCTGTAAATTCTGGAAAAACTTGTTAGTTTGTTGGGTTTTTTTCACTTGTACTTGAACTTCCATGGGCATATTCTCTGCAAAATCACTTTGGCTGAGTGGAAGTAGAAAAAAAAAAATCATGTGGAGCTAGCAAAAAATCAGTCAGTGCTTTGCATTCTTACTCATATCTGAATAAGGCATTTCTTAAACTTCCCAATAATTAGATACTAGTCCTCTAGGGTCAGCTGGGAACACATCTTCAGGTGTTAGAAATTCACATAGCTTGACTCAAGCCAACTTGCAAGAGCTGAATATTTGTGCTAAAGTATTAAAGATAATCAAAACATATCAACGACATAGGCCAGTTATGCATAGAAAATTTGATAAAGTAGAAAACACTTTCCACAGGATCTTATACATTTTTCCATAAGTAATTAGTGATACCTCTTTACAGAAGACCCAAAATGTTTTACAGCAATCTATGTCAATTGCTGGCAGGAGGGATAAAAAGACAGTCCAGAGGGAAGCCCAAAAGCCCTGTGCTGTATCCTTATCCTTCTTTATAGCTTTCTACCTGATTATTTTTCTAGGGGTTTCTTTGCAATTGGCATGACCTGACAACTTCTTGAGAGGGAGATCTACTGGGCGGAGTTGGCTTACTCCTAAATACACTGTTAGGAGTGAAAGTGAAGCTTGTCTGAAAATGGTGAGAATTACAGGACAATTGTGAAACGGAGTTGAACAGGAGTTGGCTCTGAGCAACCTGATACGGGTGATGTCTCTGCTTATTGCAGGGGAGTTGGAACGGATGACCTTTAAAGGTCCCTTCCAACCTAAACTATTCTATGATGCTATGAAGATTCATACACTTGTGAACATCAGATGAGCAAGAAACAGCTTTCCAATCCTGGCCTCTCTTACACACCACGATGCTAAAGGTGGGGAACTTCGTATAGAATGGATTATACTTACAGTGTTATGTAAATAGTAGCAACAAAATAACAGTAACTGGGCATTGTGTCTTGCTGTTACCAGACATCACGCTTGACATTAGGTATTACAATATGAATTACTTTTCACAGGGTCATCCTGAAAGGGAGCCTCAGTTAGATGGAAGCAGCCTCTCTTAAGATCTTAAGACCAACAATACAGCTAAAATAATTATAATTCAAAATCAAGGTGTACAGCAAGTTTCCTTGCATGTTTCCTTTCATTTAGGTAATAAATGTGAAACCTTTCTGAACAATCTTCCACTGCAGTTTCATTTGGAGAGGTCTGTAATCTAGCTTATACAGTTATTGAATACATTCATCTAAATTACAAAATGTTGATGTGTCTCTATTTGTTAGGTATTTATTTTTTTTTTGTCTATGTGAAAAGTAACTCCCTTTGCCTTTGAAATACTGGTAGGACAAAGCAATGCATTAAAAAAAAAAGAGTAGGTCTCTTTGATAGGTAGCAAGGGAGCCAAAGAGAGAAGGAAAATGTACCTCCATATGTTGCTCTGACAGAAAGTCCTGTCATCTCTTTGCATTTGTTTCCCTACATCTTCATTCCAAGAGAGTGTGAACTTATCTGCTGAATGTTGCAAGTTGTTGATAGAAAAGCATTGGTCATGGCCACTAAAAACCATTATGGCTACAGGAACCCAATTCTTGGCAGTTGCAATACAATTTACAGTACATTACAATTTAATTAAACATCTGCTTGCATTTATTCCTAAATGAAAGGACTGTTAATGTTGGGTCCTGAGAAAAATAAACAGAGATGCAGGGATATAACAAATATGTGCCATCGGACTCTGTTTAAATCGACTTTTGCCTCCTCCAAAACAATTTGCCTGGTTTTACCACTGCTTTATCTCATAACTTGAATCTGTTCAATAAAATAAAAGAATGGCAAGAGATTGTAACAACTGACGCAATTTAGCATTTAAATCTCTAAACCGGCATAAATCCTTCCATATTTTTACCAAGGAATTTTACAGTACATTAAATTGTCAAAAGGGGTCATTTTTTGGCACTCTGGTTTTGACAATGCAGTAGCTCTGAGCAGTACGCTAAACTTTGTGGAACACACCTATGCTTGACAAACTACTGAGAGGAAAGACATTATGTTTTCTTTGATTAATTTTGGATTTTGTGAAGCGTGATGTGGCACAGGATTATTTTTATATGCCATGCCTTCACTGGTAATCTCAGGAGACCATTGTGTTTGGGAGTAAGTTTTGGCTAGTGAAGTTTGCAGTTATTAAAAAGCAATTATATGCTACAACCAGACATGTTTGTTCTCAAATTTCTTGTTCTCAAATACTAGAGAGCAATTGGATAATACTGTGTGTGACAAAAAAATCCTTTTTGTCTCTTTAGTAATATTATTCCCCTTGTGTATATCTGTGTATATGTGTGTGCATGAGCGTGCGTGTGCTTGTTTAAATATAAAACACTTCAACTGTTCATTTAAATTAGCCAAGAAATTTCTGGCTTGGAAATACTTTTTCAGAAGAAAACAATCCTAGGCAGGCAGCAGAAAGGAACTTATTTGAGCATTGAGGCAACCTAGTGAGAGACATGTGCATCAAAACCAGCAGAGGAACATGGCATATATGCATACTTCTCTGGACAATACTCAGTTTTGGTTTTGTGTTTTTGGAATCATGACACTGAACAGCTTTGCACCAAGGAACCCTGAACTATTGAATTTCCTTCACAGTTGACAATTGTGTCCATCGGTTACAAGTGTGTTCTACTGTGTAGGCTCATACTTAGATCATCTTATTGCTGGGTAAGACTTCTCAGCGTGTTTTACACATGCCTGAGTATGTTGGAAGAAAAGTGACAAGGCAGGTAATTGTAGGTTATAGCTCAGCTAACTGCTATCTGTCATCAAGGCCAGACAGAAACTAAACAATAGCTCTCAGCACTAACACAAGGTAGAGATTTTGTTGATTAGCAAGATTTTGCCCACAGGAAAACCACAGACGTTCTTTCTGAATTGTGGCCTGCTGAAATACTCATTGTTTTCACTACAGGAAGAACCAAACTCAGTCCTAAGGACATACCTCTAAGCTTTAGGCAAACAGCAGCAGATGGATTTCTTTAACAGATCCTGTTAAATGACTACTAGACTGCCAGCTAGCACCTTTCCTTTGTCTATAATGTTGCATGCTGCTTAAAGCCTTCACTCTGCCCATGAGTTTTTCATTTATGTGTCCTGAAAAGGATTACATCAAGGTCTTCTCATGAAAGCCTTAATAGATTGTCATCTACAAAAAAAAATAATGTTGATAATTGAAATAGAGAAAATGTTCCTATACGTTCAGAACAGAAAATATTTAAGTATCATAAATGCCACACTACAAAGTCTCAGCTGATTATGTTTGTCCTAGCGGTCACTGCTTATGCAAAATAAAACCAGGTGGAATGTACAACAGCTTTGTCTCCTGGCTCCTACAATAGGTTAAACAGGCCTCAAGCTGAAAGACCTTTTCCCTTCTTTTTACAAGTAACCTCTTCATATAAGCACTATAAGTTGATCCACTGAAGATCCTCAAGCAAAATTGGTGGATCAGTTTAAGGAAGTTCAAACTACATTGCTCAAACTGCACCATATCTCTGGTGCAGATAACAAAAGGAATTTCTAGTAATAAAGAGTTTTCTGATAGTATCATTCTGAACCTTTTCTAAGCAGGAAAACCTACCTTTTATTTTAAAAAGGAAAAAGATCTGTTAAGACACAGAAGATGTATTACACTCACAGTGTCCTGTAAGCTGCAGAGTTTCTTATCACAAAAAGATTTATATCCCGTGATCTCAAAGATGCATTGCTTTTTAGAGATGCCATAGTAACTGGGGAGATGGGAACGCTAAATTGCTCATCACATCTGTAAAAGAGAGAAAGCTGATTTGCTAAGTATTTTAATGTTCAAAGTAATGAATCATGTTAATAACTTCCAGGCTCAAGTAGAGATTTAAAAGGGGTTTTACCTAATATATATCATTGGCTGTACTTTGTTGTATAGTGGTAGGACATACAGTAAAGTCATCATGTGGACATAATAAAGTGGACATACAATAAAGTGGACATACAATAAAGTGATCAGTTTGCTTGTATGTGTTCACACATGAAGTATGGATTTGAGGGCAAGGGGGTGACGGAGAGAGGAAAGTAACTAAACCCTTTTTTCAGAGCCTTTTGATTCTTTTCTCTAGGAAAATGTTCACCTACTTATTGCTGTCTGAAAACACTGAATCATCTTAAATGGGATAGAGGCTTCAATATATTATCTACATGCTCAGCATCAAGCCTGGTTCAGCCTTGAGAATGATGTAGGGTTATTATGAAATCCTTCCTTTCAGCACCGTGGAAGCATTCTGTGATTATGTTTTTTTCCTGTAAACAGAATTTCTAAATTTAAATGAGTTATATTTCAACAGTAATAATATGATAATGCTCTCCTCATTTTGAAGGGTTTAACACTAACTGGTCTGTACAAAAGCTTTCTTTGCAGCAGTAAAAGGGCCTGCTGCAATTACCTGCATAAAATTTGAAAAAGGAGAGTAACATACTGTCACTGAACTCTGAATTCTGATGCTGGTGGTTTCCTCAGCTTTTTTGGGGAGTCAGTCCTATTTCTGGGTGTACTGCAGCAAGCCCAAGATCAAGACTGGAGGCGAGAGGAGGGCATAGTGGAGATATGCCAGACTCAATGAAAATGAAAAGGTGATTTTTGGTTAATGCTACTGTTTAGATGTCTGTACTTGAGATAGGTCACATAAGTGAACCGAGGTTTTAAACTACTTTGACAGTGAAAGTACAGATGTCCTTGCAGGAGGGCAATGCTGTTGCTGCCAGAACCTCAAAATGTCTTGCCAGTTCTCCCAGGAACCTGTCTGAGAACAATTTGAGATACAGCCTTCTCATTTAATCACAAATGTCTTTTTTTTGTGCGTGTTTGTTTTCTTTTCTTTGCAACATTGGAGCAATTAGGGAATAGCCTTCCTTACTTCTATATTTAAGATACTGGTTTTGAACATCACAGCTTTTGCAAAAATTTGCTTTATTCTCTATCAGATCATTTTGCAAACAAGAATTACTCCCAGAAGAAGAAATGAGAATGAAAGAAGGCAGGCAGCAGAGGAAAATTTCAGAGATATTAACCTGAATCTCTGAATGTAAAGCAGAGATGTCCTCCTGTCCCTGTGACTTCCAAGAAGCTGTAAGAGTTCCAAAACACGTGGGATCTTTGTAGAAGCACATAAACATTACAGCTATGAAACTCCAGTAATTCTAATCCCCTTCTTTGAGCAAATAAATCTTTACTGTGGTGTTGGTAAATAAACATGCAACTAGCCCCACCCATTGAACAATCTTTACAGTTATCTTAGTTTAAGGAACAATGCCTCAGACTAGCTTTGGAAACTGAGATTCGTAACATGTAACTGAAATCCTCAAAGGAGACTGGCTAGAACAATGCCTTTTCATTGAGTGCTTCTGGAAAGCTAGGAATAAGGAGTTTAAATTTCAACAGACAGTACTTTATATCACATATTGTGAAACACGTTTTGCACTAAAATATAAAGGGAGGCTGTGAAAGCGGCTCAGCTTTAACTTTCGGAAGAAACTAAGTACAAAACCTGCTGCTGCCAGCTTTTCTAACTTTTTGTCTACTCTACCCCTCACCCCTAACACTGGAGTTCTGTAGCTCTGTACTGGCTGTGTGAGTTTGGGAGTACAAGGATACGGTGCTTTGAACTGAGCTTTAACGGGTACTATTTTTCTATTCCTCCATATTCAGTCATTAGCTTTCAGGATGAAAAAAAAAAAAAAAAAAGTACAAATGGACAGGTAGCAGCTGTGAGCTGGGGCTTTGACCAAGTACAGCTGAGAACTGTTGTCAAATCTTCCCCTAAACAGACACAGGTGGAATAAGTTTCATCTTATGACTCGCCGAGGAGACCAGCTCCAGTGCAGGCCAGTCCGCACTGGGGAAGGGAAGAGGGGCGACAAGGGCCCCCGGGGGACTCTGCTGCGGGCTTTTCGAGGCCGGGGAAGACTGGGGTTGCGGCCGGGCCGGGGCCGGCACCTTGGGGGCGGCTGCTGAAGAGGCCCGGGCGGAGCAGCGGCACCGGCGGCAGATCCGAAGGAGGCGGAACCGCCCCGACGGGCACTCGCCCGGACA
>WUAM01000287.1:96926546-96995872 GCA_024336885.1 Actenoides hombroni
CTCGGAGGGTCGCGATCAATGGTGCAGGGTCGAGTTGGAGGCCTGTAGCCAGTGGTGTTCCCAGGAGTCAGTGCTGGATCTGGTCTCGTTTAACGTAGTCATCAATGACCGAGGTGAGGGGGCAGAGTGTACCCTCAGCCAGTTTGGTGATGGTGTGGAACTGGGAGGAGTGGCTGACTCCTCAGAGGGCTGTGCTGCCATCGGCTGTGAAGTGGGCATGCTGGAGTGTCGGGCAGGGTGAAACTTAATGGCAGCTGAGATAGGCAAGTGACATTTGAAAATGAGACATAAATTCGAATGAAGAAAAAACTATTTTAAGATAATGGGAAATCAGCCTTTCAAAACAGTTTTTACTTACTTGGAGTATAAAATACATTGGAGTAAATGTCAAAAAATTAGCTGAAGTAGAGAGATCTTTTGGGAGCTTGATAGTATGGTCCTCTAAGCTGTTAAAGTTCCTCTTGGGAATAATATCCTACCTTATTGTACTGGTGTAATAGAATCTATCCAAAGATACAGTGTCGGTGAGAAAGGATTGTTTAACCTGTGTCTAAACTTTGTGGTAGATTGCTGTATACAGGATTGGAAACCTACTTTCCTGACAGTAATATGAACGTTGCCAAGGATTACAGAGCTATAATCTGTCTCTGACAAAGTGACATGATCAGAAACAACACAGCGTTTGCATCCCTCATACAGCCTGTCGTGTCACAGAAGCCTCCTTGTGCTATCAGAGTGTTAAATCTGTTGTTTTAATTGTTACTTGAACAGTTACTGCTTGCTGATATAAACCCTTAATTAGGTCAGAGTGAAAACTGATCATCCTGAGACATTCACTTTCCACAACTGGTTGTGTTTACAACATTTTGCTTCTGTTGGAGATCAGAGGTACTAGCTGTGTCTTCCACTTTGGATATAGATAGCATCCAAAAGTTACAGAAACTGTATGGACTTCTGTTTATGTTGGGGTTTTTTGTTTGGGTTCAGGTTTTTTGTGTTGGTTGTAATGATTGCTTGTGCAACAGGTTGTAGTCCTTACCACCCAAGCGAGTGTTCACATTCTTTCTGAGTGAAAATGGACATTTCAAAGAAGAAATATCAGCCATTGTTCATGTCTGCTGACACATGAGCTGATGTTTGTATGCAGCTTTTTCATTTGCTAGTCACCTCACCCATTCTATGGGCAAGACAGGGGAGAAGTCCTTCTCAGCTGTTGAGGATTTTGGCTGTACTTGGGATGTCCAAGCACTGCTTTCAGTGCTATGTCTTCTGAACGCATCCCAGATCTTGTTGAGGCTTGCATAATGCTTTTCCAGGAATAACGCACGGAGATCTGTCCTGAGGCTGGATAGTTCTGAGTGGCTTGGTGTGTGGGAGAGTATGGGCAAGCACCTAGGCCAGTGCTCACCCTTAACGTTTTGGAATTTCACCCCTGGAATAAGTGTGGAATCCTGATAAGCTAGTAAAATATTTGGGAAAAAACATGTTGGCAGCTTCCAATAGACACAAATCACTGCAATGTATTGGGGCCCTACCTGTGCCTACCACGTACTTTTCAACACTATTCAGTGCCCTGGAGGGGAAGAGAAGGTCTCTGGGCCTAAAACCAGGCCAGCAGGTTCTGCAGCTGAACCGGAGAGCCAACCTGTGCTGGTATCAGTTACCCCTAGCCAGAAAAAGACAGGCACAAAAAAAAAAATCAGTTCCTGTCATGAGGGCCATCAGGAGAACAAGAGGAGGTTGATCACAGAGGTGATGACTCAGTTCCTGTCCCTGAGTGAGCTGTGAGATATGTGAAAGGTTTTCAGTCATCATCCAGGTAAGCACATGATCACCTGGCAGCTCTGGTGCTGGGATAACTGGGGCAGGTAGCTTGGAATTAGAGGGGAGGGAAGCCAAGCAGCTGAGATCCATGCCTAAGGAAGGGGGTATTGACAAGGCAACTAGAAAACAGACACAAGTCCTCAGTCTCTGGAGGCAACTCTTGTCAGGCATGAAGGAAAGGTAGCCCTTCAGGGAAGATGTTGCATGTCACCCAGGCAAGAAATTGCACAGTTCTGAAATCAGGTGAAGAGGGGGAACTGTGGGCAACTGGAGCCATAGGTGGTGCAGACTCCTGAAAAAGAAATTCTGGAGACATCTGAAAAGTCATCTACCTTTTCCGTGTTCATAATTAAGGATTTATTATATTTCATTTATTTTCCTTTTTTTGAGGTGTAATTATTTTATCGATTATATTTAGAAATGATATCACTCTGTCAGTGAAATTCAGAAAGGACTTGGGAAAATATGCTGCTTGAAGAAACTTTTCAATCTTAAGAAGCTTTGCCAGTTTGAAGTTGGGTGAATTAAAAAAATTACTAATGCCTTTCAAAGACGCATGAGAAACAATGAAATAGCTGTTCTGGTCACTGTGAATGGGCAAAGTTCTTTGGTTTACCAATTAAAAAGAAAGAAAAAAGATGGATAGGAGCCAGACTAAAATTAGATGGCTTGTAGTTGTTAGTTAACACACAACCTCTAGTCAGAGATAATTGTGTCGTCTTCTGTACTTTGTCTAACCACATGATAAATGGCAATTATCTGTTCCTCACTGAGAATGATTTTCATCTACTTTTTGACCAATAGCAAATCTCCACCATTGACTTCTAGCATGCTTTGCAGTACATCATAAAATTGCCTCAGCTTATTTGACCCTGGAAATTACTATAGCCATTTTGAAAGCAGTTTTTGCTGTAGCTCTTCAGTACCAGAGTTAGACATTGGGTTTTTTCTTTCTCTTAGCTTGAGAAGCAGGTTAGAGAAATTAATTTCCTGTACTATTGATCTAGTTCTAATTATTTATCAAGGTGCAATTCACTTAAGAGTTGCAGCTTGGGCTAAAAGCAATCCAGTAAAGGATATGAGAGAAATTATTCAAAATTTAATTCCGAACTGCAGTTGCAATCAATGTGTTATTTTTTTTTAAAGAATAGTAATAGAAATGGAAAAGAAATAGGATGGTACATCCTTAAATGCCATTCCTGATTGTATAATATGCAACTGAAAGCAGCAAAGGGAAAGTTGGAGGAAAATAGTCAACTTTTAGAGCAAGTTTGGGGAGAGGTTCACTCGGAGAAAATGAATTAATGAAAAGCAGAAATTGCTGCAAAACTTATTAATGCAGTGAGCTGGGAAAGCTTCGTTTCTATTAATAATCCTTGTTTCAATTAAGTGAATCAAGGCACGAAAAGGCAATATTTCCCTGTGAATCAGTTTGTAAAGAAAATAAATACAGTAAAAGTTTGAAATGCAATTACTGCAGCTTTTCCCCCACTGAAGTTGTAAGTTTACGGTTTATATCTGTCAGATACTAACTCTAAAGTACCTAAGTTACCAAATGACCACATGGCTAGCAGTATGCTTTAGAAACCTTAAGTAAATGGTTAAAAAAGAAAGAAAAAAATAAAGCAAGCTTACTAAATGAAAAAGACTTAATGTAGTTATTTAGAAAACCTCAATAAAGTCAGTCCCTTTTGCTGAACTGGGGGAGCCAGGAGGCTTCCAGTATTTGATCCAGCAGTTTGGCACTACCCTCAATATTAGTTCAGCTGGAAAGAAGTTTCTTTTCTTCCTTGTAAGTTAGTCTGCACAATAGGATTTTCCTCTCCTTTTAATTGCAAGTTATATTGCTAGGATAAGCATAGAAAATTCAGATTTTGGGGAAACGAATAAGAATCTTCACTGGACTATGCAGTAAGATAGGGGGGCTGCTAATCTGGAATGAGTGAAATGATGCTCTGAGAGGCTAAGCAAGCCTGGAAGAGAGACATGTTACAGGCTGGAGAAGAGAAGGAACTGGGAATGCAGAACAGATGTAAAGCAGGAAGAATGCACAATGTCTGTGCTCTTGAAAGAAATGGCCCCACCTGCAATGGGGCACCTGTAGCTTTTCAAACAGTCTGTATGTGGATCCGTAGCTTGGGGGAGATATTTTGTTTTCCCTGCATTGCAGAGGAAAAAAAATTTCAGTGTATCTATGGTCAGCTTCAAAGACAAACATACATTTGAAACTACTTGGCAAGATTTATGGCAGCAAGAGATTTTCCTTGTGTCAAGTGCATAACTTTGGATTTCCTTGTTTTACAAAGGAATAGGGTCTCTTTCTTTAGGCAAGTCAGATGAATCCCTCAACTATATCAGATCTTATGAGTATAAACTCAGATTTTGAAAAAGTTTGTAATTCTTTCCAGGAATTCCACAGCCAAGTGGAACATAACCATGTGGCACAGAATAACTTCCACAGTCTTCTGCCTTTGTTTTGCTTCAGAAAGAACAAACACGCACACACAAGCAGCTCTGAGTTTCTTAAATGCTGCATGTACCACAGTGCTGAATGCAGTGCTATGATTCAGCTTTTCTAGTTCTCAGCTGTATGAAATGCTGATGCCCTGGATGTCATTTCAGCTCTGCTTTAGTGTGTGAGCCCCTTTGTGTGCGAGTGCTGCTAATTCATCAGACCCAATGTGTTATAACAGAATGGTGTTCTCTGTGGAGCAGTGTCAGTCTCTCTGAATTAAATATGTAAGGAGGAAGAACTTGTCTGATTTCCAAGCTTACTGTTCCTCTTTGGAGTGCCACTTACATGAAGATGCCTTGGTTTGTGTTTTGTTGCCATTGGTTTACTTTACTATTCTATCTGCATGATTATCCAAATGTCAGATGTGCCACATAAAATCTAATCTCGATGAAAAGAAAAGAAATGCCTAGGAAACACCATTTATTGTTTTTGAGAATAGATGTAAACCAGAAGTGTGAGATGAGCAGATTTAACTTATTTCCCTAGTGGCTACAAGTAACCAAGCAGGTAATCAAAGCAAAAGAACAACCTTCATATTTGTAAGCTATCCTATACATAAAAATAGATGGGATTTCATATACCTGTCCTGTAGAGTAGGGATAGATATTTTTTCTTTCTCAGACAACTTAATTGGAAGTGAAAACTTTCTCACTGTTCTGATATGAAAGAAGAAAGGCATGGGTATTGCATTTCTGAGCAAGTTGTATTTCTGTTGTACGTTCTGCTTTTTGCAAAAGAGGCTTCTAAGGTTTTTAGATGCTACTCGGATATTTAGTAAACCATAAATTTGCTAAGTTTCTTTAGAGTAACATGACACATTGTGCATTTTCAGTTTGTGGCTTACCATTACGACCTGTAGCTTTTAAAACAGTCTGTACAACTTCCAGTACAGCTCCAGTGAGTAGTTATTGCAACCCTGAGGAGCCGATTGGTCTCTTCCTAAAATGCTTCCCCTTCTGGAAGGGGCAGGGAAGTCAATAGAGAGAAGGAATCTGGTCTTCTTTTATTTCTTTTATCAAGAAAACCAGCAAATTAATCAAGAATTGAACATATGGAAGAAGGCTAAATCATTAGAATCCTTAGCACCCTACTACAGTGACTGTAAGAGCTCAAAGTTGATCACAAAATGGCTATGGAATATTTTGTAATACATTAATATCCTTAAAAAAATTAGAAACATAGAAGGAGTTCTCCTTTGGGACTATTTGCATCATTCTGAAGACCCAGATGTCATAAGAACAAGAACTTGCTCCTCACGTCTTCTAAAAACAATGGAAAAGTGTCCCAGAATAAATGCTTAAGAAGAACTTGGCTGAATGCAGTGGCCTTTATTTTGCAGTGTTTGGGTCTCCTATCTTTTTCTATCTAGTCATGACTGTCATTTATGGGTGAGACCTAAGCTTTTTCATCACCCATGGACGTACCCATACCATGGACTAAGGGTGAGGTGAGGAAATAAGTGTTGATTTCCGTGACTGATTCTTGTTCCTGTAAGATGCAAGATAAGTGTAGGTAGCTTCTGAGGAGGGGACATTCATTCCTGGGTCTATCTTTTAGCTTCTCTTTAAATGAAGCCTACTGGATCATCTCAAGGACTTCAATGGATTGCTGTGTTAGTTTTCAGAAGAAGCTTTCTCCAGAAGACTTTATTGCAGTATGCTGGGTGGCCTTTTTCTGTCTTGTTCTTGACATGCACAGGGCTTACCTAGGATATTTATGTTCCAATGATGCAATTTTGGCAGATGATATTAGTGATTTAGGAAGGACCTGTTAAGGACATTAAAACTCTTCACTTTTATACTGAAAAATCTATCGTGGTGCAATTCTACTGGGAATTTTTGCTATTTATTCTTACTAATTAACGACGTTGAAGCCTCTATTTCCAACTGTTTCCATGGTTGAGATTTTCACCTCTTGTTTCTGTATATAAAGATAGCTAGTAGGAAAATAACTGAATGCGAGTGCTGTCTGGTTTACCATGCAAGGGATGTGAATAGTAAATGTGGAGAAATGAAACATGCATGCACAGGAAAAGAAAAAAACCCAAACTAATTTAAAAATACATTTCAAAAGGACAAAATATTAATATTTAACACTTGCCTAATTATTAACCGTGACTAACTGTGGCTGTGTTCATATAGATGAACGTTGCCCGCTATCACCCAATTTGTAGGTATGAACTGGATACATCTTGTCAAAAATCAGAGGCAAAATGCAAAAGAGATCATTATTTCTTGACATTAATGCCAACAAAATTCAAATAATTTAGGAAATGGTCATGCTGCTTAGTGCTTACTGGTTCAGTTTACTGAATATTACAAATTATGTGCATTTCCAAAACTGTGTTGGAAAACTATAGTGACAAATCACAGTCTGGTGTGGGTGGCTTTTTTTTTGTTGTTGTTCCTTTTTAGTATAGGGGCTGAACGCAAATAATTTTATTTCTTTATTTAATTAACATGGTATAATATGCACTTTCTGCAACAAACAAGTTCACATTGAAATACCCTAAGAGATTAACTGAGAGAGAAGCCCAAGAGTGCTTATAATCTAATAGTGAGTTACAGTTTTGAAAGCCATCCCTATGTACTTTTCCTTTAAATGCCAATCTCGTTAATAAATAGAGTTTTCTGTGGTTTCCTGGGAAAGAACAACGGTATTTTCCATTCTGTGTTGACCACTGACTTAAAACAGCGACTGACACCCCAGAAAGCTGTGCTGCCATTCAGTGAGACCTGGACAGGCTGGGTGGAGGGGAACCTGATGAAGTTCACCAAGGGCAAGTGTAGGGTCCTGCATCTGGGGAGTAATAACCCCGGGCACCAGTCGCGTGCAGAGGTTACACTCCTGTTCCTGTCTTACCATCTGCTGGTCCTGAGGCCACGTGGGCAAGGTGAGCCCCCTGAACTACTCACAGTGTGTATCCCTTTTTCAGTAGTATTGTTGTACCATGGCATAGTTTACAAAGGCCCCGTGAGGCAGCTCTTCATATGGGTGTGTATTCCTGAAATAGAATGTGTTGTTATTTAACTTTTTCTTTGTTTTCGAACCAGAGTGAGCATTTTGACAGCATATTAGAAAAATACTCTGGAGTATGTATACTAAACATGACAATTGCTGCAGTTGGCAAACAGCCTCAGAAGCAGTAGAGGCAGCAGCTGGTTAAAGTTTCAGCTACCTGAGACTTATGTTGGTGAGCTCCAGGATAACAAGGTTCCACTGCAGTTTCTGAATTGCCTGCGAACAGAAAGAAAACAAACTCTCGAGGCCAAGGCAGAATCAGCTTTGATCATCTGTCTCCCTAATGAGTGTTAGAATGAAATATCCTATGAAAAAATTATGCCTGAAAAACCCCTCCACCCTTACTTGTACTTGAAGAACAAGCTGGTTGGTTGCTTCTTGCCATTGGCCGCGTCCTATCAAAGCGATGGAAGCTAACTGGTGAACCTCACTGTGTACCCTTGATCAAGAAGCTCAAAAAGAATCTGAAAGCAGTGAGTAGTGTCAGTCTGCAATTTTTAACTCGCTAGAACTCTCCAAGGCCAAGAGCCTGCAGCTTGGGATTCAATCTAGTAGGACTGCTAGAAGGACAAGTTATTTTTTCCACGCTGAAATCCGTAAACACCAAGTGGCCCAATCTTTAACTATTGCTCTGCTGCCCATCATCCTTGAAGGCCAGAGCTTTGTGCGGTGTGCCTGGGGAATTCAGCCACCTCCAAGCAGAATCCTCAGAGACAGCATGTTGGGCAGGGGGCCAAGCAAGTGTTCAGCACTGGGGACTGCTCAGTACTTGGAATCTTCCTCTTCTTAAGTACACGAACCTGTCTTGACTGCGAATGTGCCAGGTAACACTTTCTGAGGAGTCCAACTTCCAGTCATCACAGAAGTGCTCTGGTAATCATATTTTCTATTTCTTTTTTTCTTTAAAATAACATTATTTAAAACACGAAGACAATCAATCTGGGGATTGTGTGTGTGTTTGGGTTTGTGTGTGTGTGTGTTGTTGTTGGTTTTTGTTTTGTTTTTGGGTTTTATTCCTATAGTGGCTGAGGCAATTATATTCACTCGGGGTATGAGACAGCCAGATGTAATTACTCCCTGAAGGTCCATTAATACCTGCATATCTCTCAAGGCAGGACTTTATATGGATAGTAGTAAAATGTTACAGGACAGACTTGGGTAATGCAAGCTGTTGTCTTCAGGGTCGCTCTGGAGGCAAAGAAGTTTTCTGATTTCTGCTGCTATCAACACTGGGGGAAAATGAGCATTCGTAGAAGTAATCTCTGCCTCCTCTCAGGCTTTCCTTCCTCCATCCAAGGCTTCAGATATGATCCCTGGATGAGTAAATCCATGGCTGCACAGCTGGGAGCTTTCATGGCACCCCTCACTCACCACATCTGCCCTTTGATACTTCAAAGGCAGCTGCAAAGGGGAGGCTGAGAAGTCACCCTGGGTTCTGAAACTGCTCGCTGCATCTCTGTAGGCTTTTTTAAACTGCAGAGGGTTTTAAGCAAAATTTAGCACTCGGCCACATCCCTTTGGTGATGAGGCTTCTGAGGGCAAAGACAGTCTCAGCAGATGTGCCAGTGAAGGGCATTCTCTTATCTGCAACTTTCAAGGTCTTCTGTCATAAATGTCTCCTCCTCATCCACACATATTCTGGAGAAATGAAATTTGTGTGGGGAAATATGCTTAAACATCTCTCAAGCCTGGATGCACAATAAGCAGTCCACTCAGGTTATGACCTCTTCCTCACCAGGTATCAGATCTATTAAAAAAGGCTGGCAAAATATACCTAGGTATTCTTTCTCTCTCTCTCCAAATGACCTCACGCATTGGCTTAGCTTTCAGAATATATATTACTTCAAATAATATTTTCTTGTATAATGCCCAAATGGGATTATGTAATCGCAGGTAGGAGTTTCATTTTAAAAGCTAAATGAAAGGTTGTATTGCAGGAGCCTGCAATTCTGAAAACAATACATGCCACTAGTAGAAAGATAATAGTGTTTGGTGAGAAGCATTAGGCTAATCTGATTAAATTTAGCTTTATTGGTGTTAGGAAATAACAGAACATTTAATCCTTCTTGGTAAAAGAATAGTGATTAGCTAAACACTCTGTCTAATCTATAGTTCACAGAGGCAAGTAAAAAAATAAGTAACTTTTTTTCCTAAAGATCTCTGTCTGAAAATGTATTTAAAAATATACCTGGGAGGATAAGCATCTGAATTCTGGCAAACATTAGGCTAAGGCTGGTACTTTCTTTGCAATTTAGAGAAATATTTGCCACTTCATAACACTTCTGGATGACACTGGTGCTGTACTGGAATGGTGATGGATGGTAACTATCTATTTACCTATCCACTGGGAAATAGAGACTTACCAAATTGTAGTCCTGGGACAGGGAAAGGAAGAAAAATGAAAACTCAACAACTTTCTCAAATGTCAAGTTGAAATTATGAATTGTAAAGCCTGTTTGTTTCGGGGTTTGTTTTTTTTCCCAACTCCATGCCAGCATGGGACAAATAGAAAATGTATCAACAAACTCAAACCACCCGTAGTTTAAGAGTATCTGTTTTCATAATGGATCAGACCAATCTATCAAAGTTATCCCTTGCAGAAAGCTTGTTGAGCACAGCAGGCTGTGTGAGGTGGCACTGTAGAGCAAGAGCTGTTCATAGTATCACTGTAATGTTAAAATGTAGAGTACAACACCAAAACCAACTAAATCTTTCACCTAGCCTTCCCCAAAAACCTTTCAGGGCAATGTGAAGCAGCACAGGAGGCAAGGCAATGCTGTTGCCATGCATAGTGCTTAGAAGCACGTGAAAGAGGAACAAAATGATGGGAAAACTTCTGATAGTCTCTATGTAACATTGGTATGTTGGACTGTTTATAGATAATAAAATAAATATCTTGGGTACTTTGCATGAGGACATACATTCCCAAAATTATTGGATGCTAATTGGATACATTCTTAATTAGTAAAAATTCTTATATATTCATTAAAATGAGCAAGTGAGCAAAGTGAGAGGTTTTTAATGTTTCCAGTGTAAACTTGTTAATCCAGGTGTATGACTGAAAATTACAGGAGTCCATATGAGAGAGATGGAGAGAAACATGGAGTTTTGATACAACATAAAATGTCTGTAGAGTTTTCTCTTTCCTATCAGGGCTCTATAACTTGAGGCTGAGATTGTTTACTGTATAAATTAAATCTTGCTTACTTTATTCAGATAATGGTTCAGTCATTTTGAATGGAAAAAGTAGTTTATATATAGCTTATATATATATGTTTGTACTCGAACATTAACTTAACTCCACCATCTAAAATCAGTAAGTCTACATTCCTTATACATGTACTCACCTAGACACTTATAAGACAGGTAAAATAGAAAGAAAAAGGGAAAGAAACTCCAGGTGTTGATGTAAAGGCACTATAAATGTGTTTCTCGATGTGTCTACTTATAGTTTCATCCTGAGCCAGTTCTTTGAGACTCTTTCACTGTTTTGCTACAAAAGAAACCCAGACTAATTGATTTACTCTTTCCCATTTTAACTTGAACTACAGGTGTACGCCTGAGTTGCTTGTCTCTGTTCTTGTGTCCCTCTGTATATGCTAAATATCTTAACCGATGCTTTCTGTACCATTAAAATCCTTGTGAACGTGTTTGCAGACAGACACATCCTGGCTGGTTGTACTCATTTCTCCCTTTTTACTTCAGCTTTTTCACTTTGTAAGCTCTTTAAAGTAGAACGATGAGCTATTCTGCATTGAAAGAAATGTTGGAATTGTACGTTAAGTACCAACATAATACAAATACCACTGTAGTATTCAGCATGGCTTTACTGGTAGAGGACCAAAAAACCCAGTATGTAATGGTTGGTTGGGGTTTTTTTGTGCAAAGTTAACTTGGGAGGAATATTTTTTTGGAGAAAAAAGATACCACCAAGAGATGTCTTTCAGCAGCGTTGAGGAGTTTTAGGTGAATGCATTTGTTTCTGTTGTTAAAACTCCGAGTTCTGTCCTCAGATTGCATAAGCAAAACACCTACAACCACGTTAATTTTTTTTCAGTCGAATTTTACCTGCATAATCTATAACTAATGTAATGTAATTTTCCCCTAAGCTCCCTAGAACACAAACCCTAACAAGAGTAATAATTTCCAAATACGTTGCGACTTCCTTTTTGTGCAGGAGTTGCTCTGAGTTTATCAGAAGACCACTTAAGCAGCATAAGCTGATATAGGGAGCCCCAGCTCTGAAATCAAGGCTGCAGATAGGCCCCCTGGGGGGACTGTAAATGACTTCCAGATAGCTCTGCATAATAGCTCTGGTACCAGTAGGGGCTCAGAAGTTAGAATAAAACCTACGCTTGCTTTTGCATTCTTCACTGAAGAAATAGGAAATAAGTTTTACTTGATACCGTGTGCTTTAGTTTCCTAAGATAACTTGCAATTTCTTCCAAACTCCAGTAACTTCAAATATGAGCCTGATTATTCCAGTTTTGCATTGAGAATAGGCTCTTGATCACAGAGTGTATGCTGGCTATATAATGTAGCACTGTTGTCTAGTACAGTAGCTTTAATATCAAAGACATCAATAAGATGGCAAAACATCTCAAAGAGAGGGAGAAGGAGTTTCTCTGGCACATACTAGAGAAAAATAACTACAACATGAGGACAAATCAAAGTGGAAAAGAGTGTGCAGTTATTTCTCTTTGATAGATGTCCAAACACTGCTAATCAACAGTTAGCAGGGGGGAGGGAGTGGGAGATTTGCCCCTTAAGCTACTAATAAAGGCTAGAATAGACTGACCAAAATTTTCACAAACATATAGTAATTGAAATATCTTCTTTTTTCAGTTTCCTCTTGATAATGCTTTGAATTAACCTGATGTTTTCTGGATGCAGAATCCTTCACAGTCTTAACAGAGGCCACAGTGCTGTCTATAATGCTTCTGTTGTCCATGTTGTGACTCTTCTCTTTCCATGGTATTGTTTGCAAAATATTAAAAAACAGTCTTTTAAAAAAAATGAATCTATTGAAATAAAAAAATTTATTTTCTACTGTTCTAGGCAAAGCATTATAATTAAAACCAAGTCTTAGCATCTTCTAAAATTTTCTTAATTTAAAACTGGATTTGTTAAAAATTAATGCTCTGATTGAATGAAAGCTTTTTTTTTAAATGAATTTAACTCAGTGGAAGTAGAAAATGTGTCCCCAGAAAAAGAAAGCATAAGGTTTTTCATGGTTTTATAAATGCTCATAGCATATAACAGAAAAAAATATTTGGTTTGTCCTGGAGATGAAAAGGTGGTGGTGATTTCAGTAAGATCCATGTAAACGCAGCTGGTTTAGTGCAAGAACATATACCTAGTCAAAGCAGAAACAATTCACAAGTCATTTGAGACCAAGGTCTTATTTTTCTTACGTGTTATTTGTTTCTGGATCTTCTGTAATCAGTCCTGACCGTAATATCAAATATGATATAACAGAAGTTCTGCAATTCTTTTGGCATTTGGTTTGGGGTTTGGATTTTTTGGTATCCTTTCAGGATAGCCTCTCCTAATGTTATTTTCCAGTATATCTCCTCGACCACCTGTTTAGCCTTTCTGTGCCTCGTGTCTTTTCGTAGAAAAGAGTTGCTTCTGCAAAGGTATTAATCAGGTTTATGATGATGGCACCTCCCCTGGGGTAGTCAGTGTAGATGGTAAGCAATGGATAATTGATGCCTCATGCAGCTCGCTGTCGAAGTAGACAGAAGGAGGGTGATGTTAGGGAAAAGATGCTGCCTTTTTGGGAGCACTTCCCAAACTTTTGGTGAGGGGAGATGAGTTTTAATTGGATTGTGTCACTGAGGGGTAAGAAAAGGAGTGGGAGTAGTAGAGACATATATTAGGGGAAAAGAGATGAAGCAAGCAGGAGAGAGATGAGTATAATGGTAAGAAAGAGAATATGAAGGGAGCAGAGAGGAAGAAACAGAAGCTAGCCCAAGTACAGTTAAAGCTGATGTATTTTTCCCTAAAGTGCTAGCATGTCTTAGTTACTTCTGCCGTTGAGTGGGGTCTTATTCAGCTTTTCCTTATCATATCCTGCATGTGAAGTTTAAATTTATCCTAAATGTGAAGTTTATATCAGACAATAAAAGTCACTGGATGTCACTGGCATGGGATACATTGGTAACACATCCTTGCAGTGATGTGTAATTGCTTGGGACATTTCAGGTTTTATGATCATTTTTAATATTTATTAAAAATAATTCAGTGCAAACACTTTAGTTACAGTGCCCAGTTAATCTTATTTCTCAAACAGAGCAGGGCACAAGGGGTGTGTTTGTGTGTATAGATGTATGCGTGTGTGAGACCAGCCAGGGAGATGAAATATTAATAGGTTTTCCCCCACACAGGCATGAGCTCTGAGTGCCCAGGTATCACTCAAAATCATACTACATACAAAACTAAAAAGCTTTTTGTTTTGTTTCGTTTTTTTTAAGTCAGTTTAGTGAGGGATATTGAAGGGCACCTGCAGCCTTTTGAATTTTCTATAGTTACAGGTTCCTAGGTAAATACCCCGTGTTTATTCCTGTTCAGTGATTACATGGATTTTCTCCTGGGCTCTCAAAATAGGAACGAAGTAAAGCCGTGCTTTCTGAACAGAACTTAGGGATTCTTTGTGCCTTTCATCCTGAATTCTAGAACAGCCAGCCAGCCTCTAAATTGCACTGCGTGTGCAGCTGCATCATGTTCCTCGTCCCCAGCTCTGAGGTCTGGGTCTGTTTCTGAGCTCCAGAACAACGTTGCTTTCCTGAAGAAAAGAGTTTGCAGAAGGATGGTGCGGAACTGTGTAGGTCCTTGACACGGAGTGGAGATAAGGCTGCCGTCAGCATCCGGCTTGGGGAGGGAGGAGAGGGGTTTGTACTCCCCAAAGAACCTGCAGCAGTTGAGAAACAGAGGGCAAAGGCTGCACTTGGAAGAACCAGAGGGGAAAAAGGGGGAAGAACAAAATATAAGGATGGCCAATGCCATCAGGATTCATCATATATTTGTTATGTGTAGCATAGTATATTTCTGTGTGAAATGTATACATTTGGTACATTATCCATAAGAGATATTTGCAACGCTTTAAGCCGTAGATGGAAACAGCAAAACACCCTGATGCTTTCACACAAAGGGCTATTTGACTTTTTTTGGCGTTTGATTTCATCATCATTTCTCTATTTTCTGTGTATGATCTTTTTTTTTCAATTAAAGGCAGAGCATTCCCAAGATAACAATTAGGCATACTAGTTTATTTAACTAAATCAGAATCTAAAAAAAAATGAATAAAATAAAATTATAAATCCTGTATTAAAAAAGCAAGAAATTGCCAACTGACTCTTTTTTTTTCTTGCAGAAGGTGGCATTTCTGGTTAGAAAGATACCTTTGTAAAGCTCTATAAGGCAGATAATAGAGACAGAATTAATCCAGTCTTGTAACGAATGCAGACAGTTTCTGAATCTTTTTTTTTCTTGTTGTTGTTGTTACTGTTATCTAAGATTTGAAAGTAATTGTAAAGCTAGGCTGTGAAAGTTCTTTATAGCTATTGCCTCCATCTGCCTTCAGTATCTAGGATGAAATTGCCAAATCAGAGTATGCTCCCTTTGTAAACTGTGCTTACTTCATGATAGTGCACAAGAGAAATGTTTTAAAGTTTTCTAATTTACAGGGTAACTTTGATTAATGTCACTGTAAATTAGTCATGCAGTATTGATAGCCATACCATTGTCCTCTCCAGAGAAGGGCTGGGGGCCTGTGACCCATACTCACTGGGTGTGAGCAGAGGGGAATCTGTGAGATTAAAGCCTAGTAGGGCACTTAAAGTTGTGCTTCCTAACATTTTGTAAGAGTCTTGTGGTGTGGTTTATCTGTAGATACTGCTCTTGAAAGTGTTGGTCACTGGTTGCTTGTTAATTATGTGCTATTCATAAATCAAGATATCAAGTGTTGATCTTGACAGGATTTAAAGCACTTAAACTGAAGATTTCCCTGACTTTCATGGCATCTTTGTAAATAACTTGTTATTTCTGTGACCCCTTTCTTTCACTTCTTCCCGAAGTCTTTCTTGCTTTATTGAAGTCATGCTAAAAGTCTTTTTGACTATCTTTCTCTGCTCAAAGTACTGAGTCAAAGGTGCCATTAAAGGTGTCTTTTGTACAACTTGCAAATAAAAGTCCCTTCTGAGAAAGCATACCCGGCTATACAAGTGAATCTCCATTTCCACATCTTCTAGAAGCAGCTAAGATACCCTGTATAAGCAGATGATAGCTGAATCTCCTACCAGACATCCTGTTTCTCCTGCTTTTAAACTGCAGTTCCATCAGTCCCTGAGCTGATGGAAATGAGAGAAGCACAGAGAAAGGAGAATATGAGCTGAAATGTAGTAGTACCTTCTAGCAACTTGTTGAGTATCACACTCTTATTATCAGAGACCTGGTTAAAAAGAATAAAAAGTAAATAATTTCTTCTTGTGAGTGAGACCAGCATATGGCCACATCAGTAATTTTATATGTAACTCAATAAAACAAGTTTGCAAATAAACTTTGTCATGTAGTTCTGCAAGACAGGACATCCACACTTGTTCCAAATACAGATCTAGCATCCAACAAGAAATTCTTCTTGCGTTCAGTGATGTGAAAACTTCTCACAAGCTGTCTTTTCAGTTGTACTCCTATGCTAACGTTGCTTCGGAGCAAGTCCTTTTCACTTAAGGCACAGTCAAAAGCTATTATTGTATGTATGCACAGACCACAGTTCTCAGATCCCCAGACCTTGACAGAAACATTTTCTTCCTAAACAAAGACCGGGGATTATTATTCGGTGAGGTTTACGCCTGTGACAAATTTCAGCTGCAAGACCACAGCAGTTCCAGGAAATCATGCGTAGCTTTAAATATTAAGCTATTTCTTTTATTTATCCATTTTTAATATGAATAGGTATTGAAATTCCCGGGGTGGGGGGGGGGGGAATACAGGAAATTTCAGCACCATTAACTGAAGTCCTCCACAAGTTTAAAAATACCTGAGGTGAGATTTTAATGGAAAACTTTGCCAACGCTGCATTCTCTGCTAAGAAAAAGCCATGGACTATACATGTAGCACATAAACCTTGTGCTTTTTCGTGGGATTAATTTATCTCCATTTCTGGGAACAGTCTACATTAGCAAAAACTTAGTTCTATGATCTACAACTGATAGTGTTACATGGCACTTTATCACCAATGATATATTAACTGGGGCCTATAACCTGGACATAATGAACACAGGAATCTAACTCCACTACTAATTCACAAACTCCTTTCTAGAGTTTACCTGTTGTTCTGCGAGGATTGAGCGTTTTGTGAAATTCATTTCTATGCAACAGTTAAGCCCGCATTGTATTTAATCTTTCTCTCATATTTGGCTTCATTGACTGCTTCTTGGTTTTAATGCTAAGTGAAGTTATTTGATCCACTCAAATATTTCCATTAGATTCTCTTTCCAAGTGTCACTATGGACAATTACACCTCCTAGGAAGGCAGGTACTCATTCTTAGAAGAATGTGTATTGTCACTGAAGCAAAAAATAGTCTAAGATCTTGTCACTTGAGGTAGGTTCAGAAAGTTTCTTTAATTTTCGTGTTAAAAAATTTTGTCATTGCCTAAGGTACGAGATAAATTAATTTCAATAAATTCACTGATATACTGAATAAGCTTAGAGTCAAATCTCATTTCTCTCTGTCTCTTTGCTTGTTTGAATGTCCGATTTTTTTTTTTTCGTTTGCTTGTCTTGTTTCTTTGTTTTGTTTCCTTTACCAGGTCCTTTACACTTTTTCTGGGTGTTCTCACCAGAAAAAAACAATCTTTCATTTGTAAAGCATATCTAGCAATTTTTCTAGTCGTCTGCTTTTCCCCTCCCTCCTTTTATAGCAGGTTTTTGATCTCTTCACTGTAAAACTGTTCAGTGGTGAGAAGTCTCTAGATGCCTAGTGGTGGTATGGTTGTTTCGTGATCTTAGACAAAATTTGTTCCTGTTCAATTACCATATTCCGGACATCTCACCCTGAGCAAATTGCTACTTGTGATTAATAATAATATGGTTCTTGGTATAGAGAGAGACTTCAGGAAGGGATGTCATTCCTTATCAGAAAACCATCAGTACTCCTCCTTCACCCCAAGGTTCTACTCCTCCTTCACCTCAGTGTTCTACTTCTGCTCAGGCTATCTAAGAAAAAGATATGTTTCCTAATAATAGTGGAACAAGGGATGCCTGATTCTTTTTCATTTCCAGCAGTTTTAAATGTTATTTTAGCAGCTCTGAATACACTGGTCTTCTCTCTTACCTTCTGCATTAGGCAGGCCATTCTGGCTTGCTAAAGAAATAGGTGATGGTAAGATATCCTAACAATATCTTTCCTGTTTGTTTTGGGGTTTTTTTAATGATGAATTCCAGAAACTTCTGATGTTCTTCCTTATGAAAGTACAGCAGTTGCCATCAGCTATTATTTTGAAAGCGGAAGCCTCACAGCAGAGGGCTGTTGGAAACCAGTGAGGACATAGCACAGATTGCAACACAGAAAGACAAAGGTTATGCACCGTTGTGTCTTTGTCAGATATAAGAGAAAGGAAACAGTGGCAATCAGGGTAAAGTATGTGAAGTATGTTTTAGTCTAGGTGACAGATAATGAAGTTTTGCATTGGATTTTCCACGGCGTGTTGTTCCTTCTAGAGGCTGTGGTCCAGCCGCGAGGATTGATGTGTGATTATAATTACAGCCCATGAGAAATGGTTTCAAGCTTGCAATCTAGTTTGCTTTATGTTTGTTGTTTTGCAGCTTTAATTTTCAGGGGCTGTGTGTTTCCAGTGACTGTTAGACTTAGCATAAATTACATAGGTGGAAGAGAGACACACTGTCAGTGCTCTGTGAAGAGTAATTTGCCTGGTACGGGCTCGCGATGCGTTATCTTACAATGCTATAATTAATCAAGCGCCTTCGGGCAAGTTAGTGTCAGCTGCAGAGCTAAAGAATTCTGTCAAATCATGACTTGCTAGTCTTCATTAGCTGTATAATAACCTTTAAAACTGCAGGGGCAGACTGACGTTACTTCTACAACATAGGTTCTACCTCTGTGTGCACCTACTCAGTTGAGAAGACTTACGCGCTCCCAGAAGTAAGTACTTTGCAATATTAGTGAAAGATTCATAACCTGGTTGCTTAATTCTCAGCTTTTTTTGTTCTGAAATGCATGATTGCTCATGAATTGCAAATTTTACTTCTCTCGTTTCAAAACATCTAAGTGTCCGTTGGCCCAGAATGATAAATTACTAACAAATGTAATTATAAGAAAGATACTTCTTTCTTACAAGAAAAAATGGTTTCATGAATCATCCACCACATAATTTACTGCACAGTGTACAGTAATATTTACTGAAGTCTGACTTCAGCTCGGTATACAACAGATTATCTTTGGCCTAGCGTACGTTCCTCCCCAGCAAACCAAGGAGGGGTATTGTCCCCAGATAATGTAGCTGTGAAGGTCTCTCAACACCAGATCATTAATTCCCCTGAAGTGAAGGCAACAGAATTGTATGTGCAAAAAGATTCCTTATCTTTGGTAGGCAACACAACTGAAAGAGAGCCATAGGAGGAAAAAAATAACTGTGTTAGAAAAATGACTGCCACTGAGTCCATCTTTTCTTGGGTAGGCAGAAGCAGCAATTAAACTGCAGCTCTGAGAGTTGCAGTTCACTCTTTGCTCTCTCTTTGATTTTGGTCGCTTTCATTTTCTTGTGCACAAATAAAAAGCACCTTGAGGGGATCCAATAGCCACATTACAGCCTCTTTATCATCAAAAATGTTCAAGATTCTGAAGATACGGTCTTCTGAGAAATATTAAATTGGATCTCAAGAACAGAGATGTGTGAAATGAGAAGATATTTTCAAAAACTTTTATCCATAATTTTGTCTTGTTACCAGTTAATCACTAGAAGAATGTCTCACTCTTGCTTTCCAAGTGCTCTCTAAAAGGACAAAGAGGAAAAAAAAGTGAAGAGCAGTGTACAGTGTGAAGACAAAAATATGAGAATTAAATCACAGTGAGGTGAATGTGTCTATTATTTGTGGGTTTTAATTCTCCTACAGACATTCATGATGGCTGTCTCATTTTAATGAGCTCCATATTCTCTGTTGGATCATATACAAAGAGTCATCAACAGGATTCTCCTGATGCAATATATGGGTCACTTGCAAGAACTATGATGAATGGCTTTCAGCTCATCTGTGGGGGTAGGATCAGGGGATGACCAGGACAGGAGGAGGTCTCTGGTACTTCAATTAAGGAAAGCTGGGCTGTGAGCTAGAATTGCATTTCTCCACCCATTTCAGACTCACCCTCGTTCTACCTGAGTGAGTGTGTGCAGGAGTGCCTGGGAGCATCCTTCCCTGTCTTTAGGGATGTGATGCTGCACTTCAATGACACCAGCATAGCTATGGAAGCTCTGGCTGCTTTGAAGATGACTAGGCAATTTTTAATGTGATTTTCACATAAATATTTCAGTGAAATAGTTGAACTCGCCCATTCTAACAACAACAGCAGGAGGATTTACACAAAAAAAAAGGTGAGCATCACAATGTAAGTCATAAATACTGTAAAAAGCCTTTTTCTGAAGCACTACTTTCTGTAAATAAAAAAGTAACCGAGTTCTGCCCTGCAAATCTAAACACCAGAGGTCAACTAAAAAGAACCCCAAATTTAATTCCTTTATTATATGCTTTTAAGGCAGTTGTCAAGATTATAGTTTTCAGTGTCTGCAGTGGCAATCCTGCAGTTTTGTGAACTCTCAACAACATCAGTTGGCAAAGATGTAAAGGAAAAATAGAGTGAATGAAAAGATGGGGTTGAGGCAGCAAACAGTGTTAGTATTCCTAAAGCATCACAGCCATCCAGCCAAGGGAGAGCCCTCCAAAGATCATGACCTTGGTATGTTTATTTTCTGTCAGTTTATATCTTGCAAACTGCAATAGAACAGAATTAAGTACTAGGGCAAGCCAGGTTAGCAAAAAAGGGCATAGGCTATCACTGACAGAAAATATCTAGAACATTTTCAACAACTCTTCCTCTTCCCGTTTCTGAAAACAGAATTTTTTGAATTTCTATGTTCAATTTACACTCTGAAGAGAATATTAGCACACATTAATGGGCAGTGTTTTTCTCTTGTCTCTCCTGAACACTTTTCTGAGAGCTTTTTGCACTAAACTAGTCCTAACATCACATGGTATCTTACTTTCTTTGTACTCCTTGTCAGATGACTAAACCCAGAAATAGGTTGGTAATATAATGTCAGTGTAAATTGCAGAGTACATTTAGAAAGTATATTGTTCTTTTTTTTTTTTACAATTGGGGAAAAATCTACAGGATAAGAGAAAATGGAATTACAAAGTATCAGATGAGGAGCTGTGTTTACGTTCAAGTTACAGAGCTAATGTGATTTCATATGCAAGAGTTAAAACTTCAGAAACCCCTACAAAGAATTAAAGAACTAATGGAAGGAAGATGGTGTAAATTTATCTGTGAGTTGTGGGGTTTTGCTTTTGGTTTTTTTTCTGTAACAAAGGGTTTTTTTCTGTGTACGAAGCATATCACAAATGGCTTGTAGTTTCTGGATGTAGGCAGTATTTAATTTCTGCTATCAGAACCAAAAACTATGGAAATCACAGGAATTTTGTCCCCGATTCTGTGATCAAGTCCTTTGAAAGTCTTCATCCTCTTGTAAATACTTGTCTGACTTTTTCTGATTGTGGAGGTTTTTCCCCATCCATAAGATAATTCCTGAAAACATACACACCTCACGGCTGTTGTAAATTACTCAGTGTGTACTCAGTTTGGAACGTTTGACGTATTTAGTATTATGTTCACCTCCTAATCTGAGGCTGAGAAAATCTGTTTTTTCAAAATGTATCTCAGATAATGATTGCTCACTTTATGGCACATTAATAATATGTGACACGTGACATCATCATCACTGAAACATTTTAAATTCTGCCCTGCAGTTTTCCAGTACATTCATGACATGTTCTTTGTGGGTATTAGTAAAAAGATCCTGACAATTCAAAGTAGAAGCAAACTCAATACAAAAGCAATATCATTTATGGACCTCAATTAGATCATTTGCTACGTTCTTAGAAAACTTGGTAGCACTGATTTAGATGGAAATGAAACTGAAATTTCGTGTCCCTGTACAGTAAGTTAAGTCCATACACTTTGCTCCCAGGATTGTCTGGGGATCAGCCTTACTTTGCTACACACTCTGATGAAACAATCTGTACCATCCCTCGCATACGTGTAGACTGACTTTCTATTTGATCAAGCTGAGCTGTAATGGTCAGTACCCTCTATCACAATGTCTGCTTTTCTCTTTTGACTCACTTCACCCTGAGAGGGTTCCCCAGGAAGGATTTGCCTGTGTAGGAGACTGAAGATCACTTATAATCACTTATTCTTCTGCAGAGATTTTCATTTCACTCTTGTCCTTTCCTTGCTGTTGCTTCCATTCCTAATACATCATAAAAATAAGTGATTTTTTTTCCTTTTTTTTTTTTTACTTTCACACCTTGTCTTTACTTCATAAACACTGTCCTTGGAAGTGGACTTTTCAAAGGTTGATGCTATGGGATCTCCTTCTGTGTAGAGTGAGATTAATATGAATTTTATTCATA
Source organism: Actenoides hombroni (assembly GCA_024336885.1). Classification (NCBI taxonomy): domain Eukaryota; kingdom Metazoa; phylum Chordata; class Aves; order Coraciiformes; family Alcedinidae; genus Actenoides; species Actenoides hombroni. Next base: position 96,948,618 of record WUAM01000287.1, read on the forward strand.
ACAAAGCACATGTTGCAGAAAACTGGATGTTTTAACTCAGTCAACTCAAGAGACTGAGAAGTATCAACCAATTACACAGGAACAATTTTTTCAGTATTCAGTGCCCTGGCTTTGAGCTGAATATCCTTTGTTTCTCGAAACTGTAGACCTTATGTTTACACAAGATTCTCCAGAAAGTCTCAACCCCTTTACCAGTTCACGTTCAGAACCACATACTGTACTCACACTGAAAGAATCCCGTGTAGACATAGTTGCTGCATACTCTAGCAAGCTGTGCTTTCCTTCCAGAGCTGAGTTTAACAGAGTAGAGCAGAAATGTGTGGATTTAGACAAATGTCTGAACATATCTTGATGTTGCAGAAGCAGCTTTCTGGCATTTGGCTGATAATGGAATTAAACATGTCATCCTTAACAGTGCCATTATTTTAATGTCTTTTTAGCTGTAGGTTTGCAGGGAGAGAGGATATATTTAACTAAATTGCCCAGCGTGGTAGAAAGAAGCAGATGTGTTCCTGGTTGAACTCTCAGTCCCTATACCAGGTCCACACAGAAACTCTAGTTTCATATTTATGTGATTAAAGTATTCCTGTGTTTTCTACTTACACTTTGTATAGCAGTTCAGTCTTAAGTAGTCTTCAACATTTTCTTACAGCTATTGTAGATAAAATAAAACAACTTCATAGTAAATTTGAGTCAACGAGATGGAGTTACAGATATAAGGGAGACCATATGAGGTAAAGAAGAGTGAGGAAAGTTCTCTTAGGTTTAAGTATAATCATGTCAGAACTCAACTTGGATAGTGAATATCCAACCTGCCACTGTTGGTCAAGGTCATTGTCCTTGATGAGATATAGATGAAATATATATGTTATTAGAAGAGATCTTTTTAAAAGTGACTGGCTTGCTAAAACAGTAAAAATGAAGAGAAACATCCAGCAACTCAAAGTCAAAAGTGAAATAGTTTTTGAGAATTGGAAGTATTTGATACTCTAAGCACATATAAAAAAAACAGGACAGGAAGAATGCCATAGAAAAAAACCCACTTGATAGGTTAGCAATCTAACTTCTGCTTACATCTGATACAAGTTAACCATGCTGTTGTAAAGCTGAGAGCTAAAGTAAAGCAAAATAAACTACTATATGTTAATATCCTCTCTTAACATGACCTGCAAATTAACACCTTGGCACTGCAAAGCAATGAACACCTCAAATTTCCATAGTTCCACCATGACCAGAAATTACCCCCTACTCACATCATTGGTTGCCAGTCATTAAATGTTTTTATGCAGAGCTCCTGGACCTATCCCAGTCTGAGGCTCAGTTCTGCACCAAGGTGACATTTTCCCCATCATATTGTCTAATTAGGGAACTGTACAGTCTGTCACTTGTGAGAATTTAAGGATTTTGGAGCACGTGCCTACGTGTCCAAGACAGATTTGTGTGTTTTCATATAAATTTGATTTATCCAAAAAAGCAGCTTTCAAGAGCTACATTAGATCAAAGAAATAATGTCTGCTTTGGGAGCTCCTCATTGTTTGTCAGCTCTGTGGCATTTCCAGGCCTGGATGCTGTTGCTTCTGAAGGAGCAGCAGTAGACTGGAAATTCTATTTTAACGATTTCAGATGCTGGCTTGCTATAGGGCCTTATAAGATGGAAAGCTTTCAGTTTCAGCACTGAAACTAGGAGTGATACTGATTTCTTCTAACTGTCATTAGAAAGCTAGGAGGATTAATGCAGATATTCAAATGATATTATGAGCATCACATAAGCTTTAAACATTAATATAGAGGGGGAGACAGAGATTCATGGGCAGCAGAAAAAGCCTCGTCTGGTTTACTTCAAAATGAAGTTCTCAGTCATGTAGGGAATTGCATTTTAATGGTGGAAAGATATTTCCTCCAAACAAATTAGGGAGAGTAGATGACATATTAGCTATGAAAAGTAACTCTTCTGGAAAATATAGGATGTCATATGAATAATAAAAAATCCCAATCTGATCTGCTCTGGCATTCGACATGCTATAATCATCATAAAATGTAGTTACACTTAGTGTGCTGGAAACTACACAAAAGTTTAATCTCTACAAGAAGGTTTATGTGAGTTTCTCTAGCAAATCCCTATCGTACATAATTTCCTGGAGGAGAGTAAGTGAAAATGTAATTCTTTTGCTAAATCCTATTTCAGTATTCTACCTTATTCTTGGTATTTCTCACTTTAATAACAAGATACCATTTAACAATTACAGAATAATTACAGAATATTTTTTTTCAGGTAAATACGAAGCAAAATATGCTTGTTTTCCTAAAATTACTTGAACTGTCTAGCTTTGGTCAAGACCTGTTGTTTTTTTTCAGTAACTGTAAACAGTCAAGACCAAAATCAAATGTCATCTTTGTTCAGTTGCCATCATCTGTCTTAAGCATAGTACTTCTTCAGTGACTTGTGGGGTATTGGCACAATGCTGTTGCAACCCTATTTCATGTTGACTATGTTTGACTGAATAATTTACCAGGAATACAGTATTCCTCAGAGTTAGCATCTTGTACTTCTGTAACATGTCCAGATCCCAGTCTCTCAGATGTATTTTTCATCTGTATACATTTCAACATATTCATGCACAGCGGACCACCTTCACTTTAAATTAGTCATTGAAAGCTGACCTGAAGGTACTCTTGAAGTCTTTGAGGCCAGGCTTAGAGCTGCAATGTGTTCATTATAGGATCAGAGCATTTGCCTGCCAGCTGATCAATACTTTTGTCTCGTATTTTCAATAAGCTACCTCTGTCAAGCACAAGTTTCTAATTAAATGTAGGATAGCACTTTCCCACTGAATTCTGTTCTATTTATTATGATTTTTGGTGTGCCAGGAGTTTGTGAAGCACCTAAATGATCCAACTCGACTTTCTCTCATAGATTCATAGCCCTGCCCTGCCTTTTCATCAGTCAGCCCAAACACAGTAAGTGTTTGATGTCTGTCTGTCCCATGAAGTGTGTCCCCCTATTAACAATATTCAAATTTAGCCACTGAATTAAGAAAAGAATGTCTCTGTTTTTCATGATGGAGCTAAAACCTGTCACTCAGAAACATCTATTCTTTCCATCAAATCTAATATAGATCTAGCCCTCCATTCTGTGCACTAAACAAGTGAAAATGTTGGGCTAAGCCAGGTTGACAGTGCAAATTGGACAGGGATTAATAGCTGGAAACTTGGAAATAGGTATCAGAAAGAGAAGGTAATAGAAAAATTAGTGTTCAGAGTGATACTAGTTCTCTATTCTCACCACCAATCTTCATTTTTCTAATCTGAATTATCTCGCTAAAAGACAATGGCATTTAATGAAAAAAACCCAAACCATTTCTCACTTGCATGTTGGTTTTAAGCCTGAAGCAAAACCTCACGAGAACGTCGAGCCAGCGTTCACTGTTCGTGCAAAATCGCTTATCCTGTCTGCCATTACAAGTGAATAGATTTGCAGCAATCTACGGGCAAAAGGAATGTTTTCCATAAAATTCCTATTTTCATAGATTAGAGGAGCACTTGATAACGGACGAGAAGCTCCCAGAGTTCAAGTGAAGCATTCTGTGAAGAGCTACTGCTTTTGATTTTTCGATAGCGTGTTTCCAAAATGCTGCACAGAAAATTGTCTTGGCTTATGAGGTTTGTTCCATCTGTAAGCCCTTCCTTCAAACAGTAAACACATTCTTCAAACTACAGAGTCTTCATAAATATGAAAATATTTACACTACTCAAATCTCGAAAAAAAAATTTCCAATACTAACTATATCTGGTTTAATAGTATTATCCTTTGATTTCACTAGCCTTCAATTTGCATTTCTTTCCCAAGTTTCCTTTGGTTTTTTACAAGAGCCCCAAGCTTCTTTCATGTTCATACCTTTTGACTGAGAGTGTGTGATCTAGATACCAGAAATCCTTTCCCCACTTCCCTGGCTAGCCAGTAGGTTTGTGTTCTGCCAGGTGATCGTCTTGAAGTATGAACAAAATAGACTAATTCCTTAAAGGAATACATATTAATAGCAAAAAATAATTTTAGAGAAACAATTTGCTTACCAGCTATAGACTGACACTTTCTCCAGTCTTGTCTAGGTAAGAAGTTAACCCCAATTACAATGACAAGGACAAACCCCAGTTCTACCTGTTTCTGAGAGCCTTCCTGATCTAACTCTTATCTTTTATTTTTATTCGGTAATAATGAGAAGACTTCTGTTTTGAATCAGACCTGAATCTTTACTTCCAAAGAAAATGCTAATATTTTTAGTTATAAAGCTACCTTTCATTTCAATTGTACCACCCTGAGCTGTGAAAAGAATTGTGGGGTTTGTTGCATACAGTTTCACTAAAGACAAACGTCTTTTCTGTTTCCTTCTGCCTCGAATACAAGATGCAGAAAGAATTGTGGTGCTTATCTGAAGGAGCAAAATATGCAGCATAGTAAGTTTGACTCCTTCCCTATAAATAAATGGTAGATTTTCACATTTTTTTCAGTTCTAATAAATGCTTGCAGCCTTTCTGTTTATGTATACTGACAAATATAGGTAAATAATGGATAAGTTTGGATGTGATCACCGCATTTATAGCTATTGAAAACTAGCATACACTGCATGTTGTTTAGGACACTATTTGATATTTATGAAGTTCTTATGAATATAGAAATTCAGTGATGATTACTGTCACTACTTGCTATTTCTAAGCAATTCGCTAACAGGAATATGAGGGGTTTTGTTGCATTCAGAAAGTGAGAGATGTTTGCCAGCTATTCCTCTGGGTTTGTGCTATTGTATATTTTATTAAAAACCGGTGGGAATCTGTTGTTTTTCCTACATTTCAAACCTTTTTGAATATACCTGATTAAACTGATAGTATTTTCTTATCAATTTCTCCATCCCACTTCTATTTATGCTATATTATATTGCATTATATTATACTATACTGTATTTCTACTTATTCTTCATCTTTTTTACGAGGAAAGAACGCCATTCTCCATCATTATTGAGACAACTTTCATTTTTTATCTATAATGGTCTTTCAGATATTTGGGGGGAGTGTTTTGTTCATTTCAATCTTCTTAAACTGAATCTAAATTTTGAGGCCTGGGTACAAACTCAAGACTGATCTTGACACACAAAACATAAATTTTGAAACTCTAGGAATGCCTGGGAATAACTGCGTTAGCATGATTAATTTGCTAACAGTCTCCTGACTAGGATGGAGCAAGAAAAAGCAATGGAGAGGGGTAAGCCAAGGAGGCCTGAAGTAGTGCTTATGAGGCAAATGTAGGGGACTTTTTTCTGCATTGATTCTCTCCTGTGACTGTGTTCTCTCCTCTGCATCAGGGGCTGCCCAGCAGTTGTGCAGTGGCTTCTCCTTCACACTCTCATGCCATGCCATGCCGAGAGATTTCCTTGCCACACCATTTTGTCAAGAAAGAACTCTTAATTCACTCAGTAAAAATGCTCCAAATTGACATTTGACTCTCACGTTTGGGGGGAAAAAAGGTCCACTCAGAAAAGTAACCTAAGTAAAGCTGTCTTCTCTTCTTTTTCTCTCATATTCCTATGTCCCACTGCGTGCGTGCCTTGCATTACATCAGGAGTAAGTTACTACCATTTACAGCTCCGTTGTAACACTGTGGACATACCTACTTGAAACTTGTCCTTAATAAACATTTTTTCCAAGGTTCCCTGGAAGTCATGAAGTAATGATCTGTACTAGTAGAAAAAATGACCATGCACAAATTCGACTGGTTCAGACAAACTAAGGATGTACTACTTCCTGTTTTGGGACTGGCACTTTTAGTATTGATATGTCTTGTGACAGAAGAAAGAGAAGGAATTTTAAAGTACTTCGAACATCTTTATCTTGCCTGGATATTTACAGAGAGTGGACCTACTCCTGGATCTAGGAGGGCTTCTCAGCTCTTTGGTCTGCGACCACATTGTCCTGTCCCCGCAGGAGGATGAGGTTTGCACTTGCCTTCCTAAGCTAGGTCACTACACTTGACAAATACATCCCCAAGGCCCATTCTGGACTCCACTTCAGCCTTTCTTTTTCAGCTGGTGAATAATTGTCAGGTTTTTTCCGACTTTTCCTTCTTAATAGGGAAAGATAATTATATGTTGTAATATGAGATACACATTGCCTCTCAGAAAGCTGTTGAAAAGGTGTGAATCGTTTGCTTTTGGAGCAACACTTGTTAGAAATACAAGCACCTTCATGCTATTATGGGAAGGAAAAACCTGGATTCTTACTTTGAGGCTTACGCATGAAGGGCAATTAGATGTTCTCTCAATTAATGAGGCATGCTTCATTGATAGCTTTGATATAAGAAGGCTTATAAAACTGTCAAAAATGATTCAAAGAGTATTTCTTGCAACAAGACCATGACCTAAACCACTCATCATCTCTTAGGTTTACTAGGCATTCTATACGTCGGTTATCAAAGGAACTAAATATAATTCTAGTGTAAAAAGCTCTTAATGTATAAGATAGCTGACTTGATTCCAAAATAAATTGATGAAAGGGCATATATAAAAAGTTTGGAATATGATCTTATAATGGAGAAATGAAAAATAGAACTGCTTCACTGACAAGACACCTACATCTTCATGAAGATGCTTACTGCTGGTTTATACTTGGATATGTGAAAAACTGTGTGGCAATAAACTAATAAATTATGCTGGAGTTCTAACTAATTAGCTAAGAAAATAAAAGAAATAATACAGGTCAGACTATATAAAAATTTCTTAGTATTGTTCTCGGGGTACTTGAAAATTTGTGTAGGTAAATGAAGGCAGAAGACAGATTGTTCTGTCAGCTCTACTTTCTGTCCTGACACTCTGAGATCTTACAGTCTTTAGCAATTGTCTGAGAACTGAAAAAAGCTCATTAAAGCTACCTCTATCTACAGCCATGAATCAAGTAAGCCAGACATCCAGGCAAGCTTTGCAACTGGTCTATTCCTCCTTCATTAGTTTGTGAAAATGAATTAAGAAATAGGATAGACACTGGCATGTTATAGTAATGCAGAGATCAGTTATGTTTCCAGAAATATTATTTCATCAAGGATTATTTTTTTTATTCAAGGGCTACTTATAAACTCTTATTTACTTATTGGAATATTTTTATGTATATAAAATAATGAGGCAGTAGTTATCATTTAAAAAAGAATATGGTTTTTTATGCCACAAATTGAGTCATTTACTTACCTTTTGTCTTAGAGAACAGCCTGTTAAGACAATTTTAAAAATTAGTTGATTCATCATTAAATTTATATATCTGAAATAGTGTCAGCTCTTGATTTCAGTCCGTTAGGTGATTTATGATCCTAAAAAAAAAAAATACAGCTTCTAGACATCAACAAGTAACATAAAAGAAGCATTAGAAAATTGTTCATGCAATCTGAAACCATTACATGCTGTGGATATTTTAAAATTGAAATGAATAAACACTGATGTTACTTTTCCACGACACTTGTTCAGAGTGGATCAGGAAGAGTATGTTTAAAAATAGCTAAAAATCAGTTACCTACCAATATTTGGAATTCTCAAATATATGTGTGGTTGAAAAGGGAGAAAATTAATTTCTGGTCTGTGTTACTGTTAGTGATGGCCTTGTCTGTGTGCACGTATGTGTGTTTTTTGTGAGGAAGGTAGATGTGGAAAATAAATGAATAGTTATTATTTCTATCTGTCCTGGTTTCAGAGGGGATAAAGTTAATTTTTTTTCTCAGTAGCTGATACAGTGCTGTGTTTTGGATGTAGGATGAAAATAATGTTGATAACACACTGATATTTTGGTAGTTGCTAAGCTGTGTTTATACTAAGTCCAGTACTTTCCAGCTTCTCATACTTCCCAACCAGTGGAAGCTGGGAGTGCACAAGGAGCTGGCAGGGGACACAGCAAAGAGAGCTGATCCAAACGAACCAAAGGGCTATTCCATAGCGTATGATGTCATACTCTGTATATAAATTAGGGGTAGTTGGCTGAAGGACACTGCTGCTTGAGAACTGGCAGAGCTTTGGTCAGTGAGTGCTGAGCAACTACATTGTGCATCACTTTTTTTGTAAGCCAAGTTCATCACTCTCTTCTGGCTCGGTGTATTGCATGTAAAAGGTGTATCCTCTGAATCAAAAGAAACATTTCCAGTGGTATAGTTTTCATCTAAGTACTGTTTGCTTACCTACATATTATTTCTGCTGAGCATCACTTGCTTCTTTCTGTAACTGTAGCTTTAACACCATGTGGATAATAGGAAAGTGAATTAATAAATTTCTCAGTTTTATGCCCCTAGTTTGAGTGGATACACAGATACGGGTATGTGGGAGAAGGGAAGAAACCCAGAAATGTAGCTTATACTGGCAGCCACTGTTGGTATTGATTTTTGTAATGGGGGGAGCTGAAGTTCAAGCACTAGGAATCAGTTCTGAAAATTAACAGTTTGAGTTTTTAGATTTGGTATAGACAGATTTTCTAAATCTGTTGACTCCTGTTTGGAGAGTTCTGGAAAATGGAGTACATGTTATAAATTGCTTTCTTTTCACTTAGGTTCTTGGAAATCTGCTTGTTCATAGTTCTGATGGACCAAGAATATACCAAGAACAGTATTTAAAAATCTATTTTGATATTTCTGTTCCTTTCTGATGTTTCTTTTGGAGATAACAAACTTTGGAAAGGTTTGCTTGTTACTATTTTCTGCCACTGATTTAGTCAAGTCTCATGATTTCTTCCATCTATTGCGGGTAACTAACAAAAAGTCAATATTAATACGAGGCCCTGGTCCAACAAAACCATTAAGTGGGTGCTTAAAAGTTACCGGTCCCGTTGTAAGAATTATTATTTTACAAATGGATGTTACATGCTTAAAAAGAAGTATGCATTGTAACCCATCTAAGCCAACATCTAAGAAGAGATTTTTACTTCAGGAAGTCTTTAGTCCCTTTCATAACATCAGATAAAGCTGTCCAAAAAAAAAAAAAGCATCTCTACTTCAGTTAATTTTGTTTCTCCCCACAAAATCAGAAGTGGATTTATTTCATGCATGTTTACTCTTGACAAAGCAAAACAGAGTCCATCAGAGGGCAATGTTGCTCATTTACCTATTTTGGACAAATTATCAAAGCATTGATGAACAGAAGTTAAGAGAAAGTAATGAATCTTTATTTTTAGTGCCCCACTTTCCCAGACAGTTCCAGTTTAAAAAAGGTCTCATCTAGGCAGAGAGAGAGGGGGAGAATGGAAATGCAGGAAGGAAAAGAAAAAGAATGTTTCCATCTGTCACTTAGAGTTTTCTTCTAACAGCTGCTGATTTGACTAATGACAGTTGCATAATTACCATTTCACACATGTTTGATAATGTTCTTTGTTTGGACTGCCAGTTGTCTTGATGGAGTACACTCAATGGTGCTATTCAAGAGTGGAAACCTGCTTATTTAAAAATCCATGCCTAGAGCAATTTGAAGAGCATGAGCTCCCTCTCTGCGACATTCATGCCCTTGTTGCAAACACTTTTTCTAGGTTTTTAATTTTCACTCTGAAAATTCCACTGCTGAAACCCATAAGTACACCAATACTATAGAGTGTTTCTTGATTGCACAAATGCTTTTTTTGCAGGTATCAGTACAAATTTTCAAGAAAGCATAATCCTTTGACATCTAAATTATTTTACCAGTGCTTCTTAAAAGAAGACATGATAAGATCCAGTGTACTTTACCGTGGCTCTGATCCAGAACTCATTGAATACATATAATTATGCCTTGATCTATCAACGAAGATATTATCTGCACTGATAAGGCTCTCTTCAGACTATGAAGATTTGTTTCTGAATCCAACATTCTTCTATTATATCATAAATGCAATCTTATTAATCATTCCTTCAAGTCTTTTGATAATGTTTCCACTGTACCATGAGGAGAAAGTTCCCATTATTTGTAGCCTGCTAGGAAGTTAACCAGAAGTTTCATTTAAATTTTTCACTCACTGTCCCATCAAGGAATATTCTTACCAAATAATTAAACTACCTTAGAGATACAGTGTTAACAAAGAGCTATCTAATTAGAGTTCCTCGGGAAATATTTTACCGGTGTAATAAAAAACTTCAGCATGCTTTCACCTTTCTGTGTTCCAAGCACTAGCTGATTTGAAAAAATTAATCAAAATATCCCCCGGGAAATAGAAGAGTGCTTTTGTCGTGAAAATGTTCTTCAGAACTAGCTCTGTTGGTTTGTTGAACTAGCACAGCATTAGCAAAACAGAATCAAATGAGAAGAAAAGTATCATAAAATAAAGGTCATTGAAATGGAATAGATGTATACTCAAGGAGAACAGTATTGTTCAGAAGCTCTGAAATACAGCTGAGTTCATTAAAGATGTGTGTTGTTAGGTGACTAGCGACTAAGGGTCTTAGTTTAAGTTCAGCTGCTGAACAAATCTCATCGGACGGGTTCTGAACACTTGGTCTAAAGTCCCTTGAAAAGGCCTTCCAAAAAATTATTAGGTGTAAATTTGGAGAAATATTTGTCAATTGTAGATTGAAAACATTACTATCAATATTTATTTTTATTCAGAAGGAATATGTAGGCATATTCAGAGGCTACTGATTCAATACTCATTTTATCCTCTGTGTAGATTCTCAAGCCATTCTCATCAGCGTAATGTAATTGCTTCCCAGTAGAGCCCAGTAGAGTAAGAACTCTGACTAACATCTGTCACATACAGTTCATGGTCCTTCTCATCCTCTCCCCAGGGAGTACAAGTAGAGGAGTGTGTCATTTTGTTAAGGTTTGACTTGAGGGAATGTATTTTTCACATATTGCTGTATCATTACTTAGGCATGTAGATAGTCTATCAGAGAGTCATTACCTATCTTAAGAAATTATGTGCATTTAGTGGTTTACTACACCAACATGAAATGTGCTTTATAAAGTATTCTTCTCTATTTCAGGGTAGTTGAACTGTAGCTGTTACAAAAGTCAATTGCTCAGCTAATGGGCTCAACAACTTAAGAAATGGCTGGAAGTCCATAAGAAGGCTGTAGGTCTCTTAGCACCTTTGGCATTTTTACAGTGCAGAAGAGTGATTATAGTATAATTCCAGTCCTTTGACACTTTGTTCCTTGTAGTTCAAGTTGATGAGTTTTTCTGGCTGGGTTACTGGGTTCCTTCCAGCTTTTATGATATCACTAGTGATGCCATCTGTCCCAGATATTTTTCCTCTTAAAGGCATCATGACTTTCTCTGTCTTCTTCTTGAGTGCATAAGGTAAGATTTTTCCCTCATGTTCCCTTTTTATGTCATAGGAAGTGATGAAACTTGTCATGTTTTTCTCTATGCATTCTTGTAGAGCTGCTGGTGAAGCTCATCTGTTCTCCACAGGATACACTCTCTCTCCCTCTGTAATTACTCTTTCATCACTGTCTGAGAGGGACATCTGGTGTTAATTATCTGTTTTCTTCTCATCTTGCTACAGCTGTTTCTTTTAAGAGTATTTTACATCATTTCTATGTTGCACCATATATTTGGATCCTTTGTGATCTTCCATTTTCAAGGTCATGAAGAGCTTGTCGTTGCAAGCGATCATTCTTTCTCTCGTTTAATTCAATTTCTTTTATCACGAGTGTCCTATATACATTTGTACTACTAAAGAGATCATGATAAAATACCTTCTGGATATCCCAAGGTGCAGCTGTAATGAGATTTATTTTTCAAAGAAACTCCTTGGTCTAGAGAAAACTTGGTTGTAACTTGAGAGGACCGAATTACATCAGGGCAAGCAGATCCTCATCAAGAGAATGTAAGTTATTGATACTTGAGGTGCTAACTGTCCTTTCTTACAACTTGTGTAATAGTATGTAGAAAAAAATGGTGGCTAAGAATATTTACAAAAATTGTTTTACAGCACATTCCAATCAACCACTTTTTCCCCAGGACATTATGATATTTAATTCCATGGTTTCCTTGATGCTTTTCTCTAGTCTGATTGCTTTCAGGAGCAGTACTCATTTAACGTAGAACCTAAGGCTTGAGTCTGAAAACTTCAGGTAAAATACACTGAGAGTACAGGGACATTGACTCTAGGAGGTTCTCACTCAGATACCCAGTAGGAGAATTTGTACCAGCAGATCAGATGGCTGCCCTCTGTAACTGGTCCTAATGTCTTGTGTATGTTGTTAGGGAGCTGACACTATACTAAATATTGCTGGTGTCTCTTATCCAGGTCCAGAATTCTCTTACACAAGGTTGCCGGGGAATGTAGACAAAGTTGATGAGAGGCAATCCCAAAGTGCAAGTATTTTTAAGATCTCATCGACAGCAGAGTTTTGAACCTTGAGTAAAATCTGCTTACGTGAAATAGCTGAGAAATTTGCAAAAAACCAGATAATAGACACTCAGCTGTTTTGTTCAGGCTGCACGTGTGGTTGCAGGGCAATCACTACTTCAAGATAAGCAATCCAAACCTCTCACTTAGACTGCTTATTATCTCCCTTTTCTCTTTTCTATCCAAAAGAAGGAAACTTAGAGTTTGTTGGTTTTTTTTTTTCTCCTGCCTTACATAGTGCCAAGGACACAGGCTACTCTCATTTCCTATACTTGGCTGCAGTGCTATATAATTGCAGCACTGAATACACCAGTCTTATTTATTTTAGGTGAGCACTGATTTGGGTGCCTAGTGGGCAATGATAACTAGCTAAGGATATAGGCAGTCTTTGGTGAGGAGAAGCGATGCCATGGCAATTAGTGACAAACTTGAATCAAGGTACATATTTTCCCCAAAACAGCCCTCTGCTTGAGGGAATTAAGAAAACTTGGATGTCTCAACACTGCCTTTTTTTGTGTGTGTGCGCAGTTTGCAGAGTACTGCTTTTGTTGAAGTTTGGTTCTTACTTGCATTTTAAGTGCAGGAAACACAGACTTTTAGGATGTGCTGGTTTTGGCTGGGATAGAGTTAATTTTCTTCGTAGTAGCCAGTATGGGTCTGTGTTTTGGATTTGTGCTGAAAACAGTGTTGGTAACACAGGGATGTTTTAGTTACTGCTGAGCAGAGCTGTCCCCCACAGCATTCTTGCCTCTAAATAAGAGAGATGGATTCGATGGATGGGCTATTAGATGGATAAAGAGTTCCAGTCAAGGGCTCAATGTCCAAACGGAAACCAGTAACAAATGGTGTCCTTTGGGGATCTGTACTGGAACTGATAGAATTTAAAATCTTCATCACTGGCATAGCTAGTAAAATTGAGTGCACCCTCAGCAAGTTTGCAGATGACTTCACACTGAGTGGTTCAGTAGATTCACTTGAGGGCTGGAGTGCCATCCAGAGAGACCTTGACAGGCTCCAGAAGTGAGCCCATGTGAACCTCATCGAGTTCAACAAGGCCAAGTGCAAGCTCCTTTACCTGGGTCAGCCCAATCCCCAATATCCCCAATATGTTTTATTTAAAGAGCTAAATTGGAACCTATCTTATCAACTCCCAGTTCTGCTGCTTTAGAAATAGGGGTATACTGTAAAAATTGGGACAGCAAAACTCAAGATCTGAGAAGAGAGATCTGAATTCCTTACTACGGAGTGAACTCTGGAAATAGGGGGAAAGAAACACATAAAGAACAAATATTTTTTCACTCTTTGGGCAGGAGGTGTTATCATTACTAGTAATGGATGGATGACAGCCAGAAAACTAGGCCAATTAGCTTCAGCTAGCAACTTTCCTATTCAAACCTTAACCACTTTCTCAGGTGAATGTTTTAAGAGGGTTTTACCATACCACATGCCATATAGAGGTGAGATTTGTGAAGGCAAAGATTTGGAGTGATTTTAGAGTGCTTTTAAAAACCTGGAAAATATATAATTGGGCTAATATTCACTGGCTTCAAGAGGTCTTTGTTTTGCAACATAAATGGTAGGTTCCAAGATTTATACCAGGAAGTGTATCTGTTTGCCTCTGCCAAGTGTAGTTGTCACTTGTAGGGTATGTTAACCAGGCACTGGGACGTTGATAGTCATCCCTGCCCTTGCCTACATCTTGTCACTGGTCAGGGACAGTGGGAGCAGTGCCGTGCTTGAGGAGAATTAAAGGGGTAATAGGAAAATGGGAAGTCACAGAGCTATGCTGCTGTCGTCTGTCACAAGACCTGTATAATTTATAGCTCCCATAAAATCTTCACATAAAACCTTTTAGTGTGTTAGAAACATTTTTGTTGTCAGGTATGTATATTCAATAATGCAAGTTAATTAACACATTTTAGTCCTTCCCGTTTTGACTGCATAGACTCAGTAGGATTTTACAGCGGCAAGTAGGCTTGAAGTCATCAACAACTGTGTTAGGCCAGCTCTTTAATGCTGTATTAGTGTTCTGTTAATTTTACTTGTAGTGCAAACCCTTATAACATAGAGGTAGCTTAGGCTAACAGTATTTTAGGGATGTGGTGCAGAGTTAGGCAATTCCATTAGATCAAACTTCCCTTTTCAAACCTGGTTATCTTCCTTGAGGAAATTTATTGAACATATGCCAGGGTGGCTTTGCTGTACAACATTATAAGGCATGCAGCTTTGGTAAGACTTTGTTTCCTCTGAGCCAACTTTCAGCATTGTTTCTATGGATACCTTCTTTACAGATTGCCACGTATCAACGTTACAGGTCCTTTCCAGATCTTAGAAGCATGGAAAATGTTTATTATAGTACTACATGGGGATTATTTTTCCCCCTCTGTCTAAATGCCTTCCATGTATTTCTTCTTTTTTTTTTTCTTTAAATCATTGTTATATGCAATTATGGTCCTTCCTAAAAAAAATGCTTTGTTACATCCCATAATTTGGTGAGATAACTCCTTTACAATGCTCCACCACCAGTGCTCACCAAGAAGCAGAAAGTCTGTGTGCATGTGAAGCTATGGCTTTGTGCCACTCTGAATTAACTCGCAGTGGGTGTTAGACAGCTGCAGCCGAACAGAAACCTCCCAGAGGAAAATGTTTTCATTCCATCTCAACAGTCTCCCAGCCTCCATCAGCCTACAAAGCAAAAGCCCTGTTAGATCTTGAGCTCAGCTCTCTACAGGCCAGGAATACTGCAGCACTATCACATAGTGGTTTAACTCTCCGCACTGTTGTCAGGAGTAATTTGGTTTTGAATATGGATTAGAGGAAATGTATTTTTTTTTTTCTTCCTGCAGTGCAAAGAGCCATACTTTACTTTCAATTAGCCATCACCTGCAAATAAATCCAATTTTAAGAAGTGAATGATACCTATTTGCCAGGGACTCCTCCTAATCCAGCGCACAGAATTAATCCTTGATTTGAAATAAAATCTATTGAACAACTTTATAAATGCTCATTTGTAGAGGCTCTTTTGATTCAGTTAGCTCTCTGGAGTAATCGATGGCGTCCAAACACCTCTCAGTCTGTTTTAATTCTTTACATGTCTTTCTCTTTTTGTCATCCACTCACATATTCAGAGCAATTATTGTCCCGTGCTTTCCTAAATCTCATCTAAAGGAATAGAGATTAAGCAAGATACTTGATCACATGGAAAAGTTTTTTTTAAAGAGGCAGATCTGTAGGTATGAGGGGAAAAAAAAACGGTATTATTCAGAATAAATTGATAGCAGGCTTCTTGGTTATTTCTTAGAAAAGCTTTTATAGGTAATTCCCTTTCAAATTATCACAGGTAGTAACGCAACTGTTTGCAGCTTCCTGGAATTCCATTTCTGTATCATGACAGCAAAATCTTTTGATCACGTAGGGTGATAGTCATCTCCAACACGGAGATTTCGGGGCAACGTACTAACTTAAAATCCTTTTGCAATCAGTGGAGCAATAAAGGAACCTCTGGATGTGGTTTGTGTTCCCTCTCTTGGAAAAGTGTCTTAAGGCAGGATGAATTAATGTCAGAAGGGTGCCCTTCTCCCTCCACCTAATTGATCTTTGACTTTAGTTGGCTAAAGGTAGACGGGATGACTCTTGCCTACAGTTACAAAGAGTAAGAGTAGTTTGCTAGGTAACTCCTGAGTGGGGGGACACACGGCCCGGTTTTGTGTGGCACAACTATGTGACCTTCGTTGAGCAGCGTTGACCTGCAACAGTTTGTAACCAAAAGCCACGTAAGATGAGGAATGTAAAAGCAAAGACTGAAATGACATAGTGTAGATGGTAATAGTAACTTGGAGTCTGGAGGGAAAAAGAGACATAAAAATTCATTAAAAAAAAGAAAAAAACAGGATTGAAAGACTCAGCTAGGCAAGAGTTCATGAGGAAGCTCGTTTTGACTGATACCTCATTGCTTGCCCATGGCTGCCTGACTTAAGTCTTGTCAAGTGTCTGTGTCAGGAGTGATGATTATGCTAACGCTTAGCCCATGCACTTTAGTCACAAGTATCTATTGTATGTATTAACGTATTGTCTGGGAAATGTTGTGTATTCATAAATCACATTTAGCCCTGCTTACAGGGTTTCTATTCTTGGGGAAAAAAACCCTAATAAAAGCGCTGTTAATTTCTACAGAGAGTAGAGGTACCAAAAAAAAGAAGAGTGTCAGATGGCAACATCCTCCTGAGATTGCCAAGAACAAAGACAACTGCCTACTGCTAGAGACCCAACCCGTGTGCCCATATGAGCCCAGATCTGTCTCAACTGACTTGAATCAGCAAACTCTGGATGAATGTCACTGGCTTCCTATGTGAATACACATTTACAGCATGGATTTGCAAACGTCTCTTTCCTGTAAGAAAATGGGAGCGTGGAGGTCAAAATAAAATATTGCTTATGTTCACTTCATGATGTGAGCTAGCTAACACCTCAAAAGTCTTTAAGCAGCTTGACTATTGTAGCACTAACTCAGGAATGTAAGAGTACAGTCAACTGACTAAAACAAGCAATGAATTTACTGAATAGAGGGAGAATGAGAAGGTTCCAAGGAATTGTGATGAATTTCTGTAGCTCCTTTTGTATAGGGGTGGGTTGTTTGGTTGGTTAGGGTTTTTTTGTTGGTTTGTTGTTTGGGTTTTTTTGTTTTGGTTTGGGTTTTTGTGTGTGTGTGTTTTTTGTTTGTTGGTTTTTTGGGTTTTTTTAATAATAAATAGTCTTACTGGAATTCTCACAAGAAAATCAGAGAATCCAAATGCATATTTGGTTTACTGCCAGAGGATGAAATGGTCCTGATTATATTCTTACCTCAGTTTTATGCTGGCAGAACCCAAAATTACTTAAACAGAGTTAGTTACTGCATGCCGTCACAGTGGAAAGCAGTCTCAGGTCCAATAGATATTCTATTAGTTGAATAGAGAATATATTAGCTATGAAAATGATTAAAAAAAAAAATCTGCACGGTGCTATTAGCTGTGCTATCTGCAGTCCATCTCCATCTGTGTATCTTAAATGGCCATTTTACATCTTCTTCAAGTCTAACTGTAGCTATTTCCCACCCTACACAGTTTTAATGAAAACGTGAAACGCTTTCTAAGTTACAGTTTATTTTTTTTCTGTACTGTTGTGTTCAGTCCAGGGCAGGTTTTCCTTTGCTAACTTTTCTGTCCTAGCATAGAGTGACGCCAGATACAAACACATGGCCTGATGCTGTTTCCCACACATGGATACCTACATTTTTTCCTAGAGATAACTACGTAATGACATCACATTTTGTGAGTCCTAACCACTGGTCGGGTTCCAGGTGAAATACCTCCAAGCATCACAGATAGGACTGGATAGTTCCATGTAGGTGATTGAAAACCCAAAGTGAAGGAGATTCCATTTTTTTGGAGCTAGCAACCCCTCAGTATCAATTCCTGATTGCATCTAACAGGTTGTGTCTGAATCAAAGCACAACTGCCACTGACAGTCATCAGTCTGATCTCCAACCAAAACATCTTCACCTCTTGTTGCTAGGGGTGAAGCACCACAGAACTGCATTCTCTTCAGTGGAATTTCCCTCATTTTATATCTGTGTGTGATCAAAAGATGTTGCAGGCATTAGAGGGAGTTTATTGTAACTCAGAATTAAACACAATCTCAATTTGATTCACACGTGAGAAAAGAATTTTTGCCTGAACAAAAACCAGAGCTCATACTAGATTTACAGGTCCTTTATGGATCCTTGAGACAGGGAAAAAAAATAAAATGAAATTATATTTATTGTCCGCTTAAAATGACACTCCAGCTCTAAGCACAGAAAGCAAACTAGTATATTGGACAGAACATTTTTCTCCTCCTCCAGAATTAAATCAAAGATTAATTAAAATTAAATTAAAGATTTAATCATCAGATTAAATCAAAGAAGTTACTCATGCAGAAATCTATATAAACTGGAATAGAGTTGGGCCCTTTCAAATAGATAATTGGCATCAAAAACAGAGTAAGAAATGTCACTTCAATTTGAATTCTTGTGCTATCAGAGCAGATCAAGAAGATTCAATTCCAATGGAAAATAAATACCTTAAAAATTAGCTCAAAATGATCTGCTGTATTTAATGGTACTCCTGTGAAACTTGACCTCCATGAAGGATTACAAATGCACATAATAAGCAGATTTGCCGTAAAATGTTTAATTCCCTCAGAACGTTACAGGGAGTGCGTGTGATAATGGAACCTTAGAAAGCCTGGGGAACTAAAATATAATCCAAATGAAGATCATTTGGGATTTCTGAAACCAACATTGAAAAACTGTCTTCCTCTCTCTTAACTGGATGCCAGCATTCTTTCCACCTAGCTAGAAACTGGAACCCAGCCTGGATTCATAGACCATAGCCTGTGGTAGCCAAAGCATTTCTTACTTACCTTCATCTTTCCTGCCAAATAAGTATTTTCCATTTTATATTGCCTGTGGAAATAAACCAAACCATTTTTGAGAGGATGACTTTTGACAGTATAGGTTTTGCCTCTTAAACAGTATATTTATGCCAGCAGATTCCAGATTTCACAAGGCTGGACAAAAAGTATAGTCTGGAAAGATTTTAATCATAGCTAGTCATAAAATTATTCTCATAAACAGCATCAGGACCATCTTAATGTTAATAGAGTCTTGCTTACACAAGTACTACTGGAAAGCTGTTCTATCACTGCTCAGGTGATTATAAACTCTTTTCCTCATTGGCTGTGTAAACTTGTTTATAGAGTTTTCAGTTGTTGCAGAAGTAAGAAGGGGGATCATTAGAACTGCCTCTTGGGCTTCCATCTGTCCTGGCTAACTGGGGAAGTCCCAGTTGACTGGAAGTTAGCAAATGTGATACCCATCTACAAGAAGGGCCAGGAGGAGGATCCGGGGAGCTACAGGCCTATCAGTCTGACCTCTGTGCTGGGGAAGGTTATGGAGCAGATCATCTTGAGTGCCATCACATGGCACATACAGGACAACCAGGACCAGTCAGTGTGGGTTTATGAATGGCAGGGTCTGCTTGACTAACGTGATCTCCTTCTATGACTAGGGGATCTGCTTCATGGATGAGGGAAAGGCTGTGGATGGTGTCTACCTAGGCTTTAGTAAATGTTTGATACAATTTCCCACAACATTGTCTTGGAGAAACTAGCTGCTCATGGCTTGGATGGGCGTGCGTTTCACTGGATAAAAAACTGGCTGGATGACCGAGCCCAAAGAGTGGTGGTGAATGGAGTAAAATCCAGTTAGTTGCTAGTCACAAGTGGTGTTGCTCATGGCTCAGTACTGGGGCTTGTTCTCTTTAATACCTTTATCAACATTCTGGACAAGGGGATTAAGTGCACCCTCAGTGAGCATGCAGATGACAAGTTGGGCAGGAGTGTTGATCATAGAATCCTAGAATGGCTAGGGCTGGAAGGGACCTCTGAAGGTCATCTAGCCCAGCCCCCCTGCAGTGAGCAGGGACACCCTCAAGTAGACCAGGATGCTCAGAGCCTTGTCCAACCTCACCTTGAATATCTCCAGGGATGGGGCCTCAATCACCTCCCTGGGTAGCCTGTTCCGCTGTTCTACCACCCTCAATGTAAAGAACTTCTCCCTGATATCCAATCTAAATCTACTCTTGTCTAATTTAAACCTGTTACCCCTCGTCCTTTCAGTCCAGGCCCTGATAACCAGCCCCTCTCCAGCCTTCCTGTAGCCCCCTTTGGGTACTGGAAGGTCGCTAGTAGATGTCCCTGGAGCCTTCTCTTCTCCAGGCTGAACAACCCCAGCTTCCTCAGCCTCTCCTTGTAGGAGAGGTGCTCCAGCCCTCTGATCATCTTTGTGGCCTCCTCTGGACCCCCTCCACCAGGTCTATGTCTTTCCTGTGTTGAGGGCTCCAGAGCTGGACACAGTACCCCAGGTGCAGTCTCACCAGAGCAGAGTAGAGGGGCTTGTTCCTCTTGAGGGTAGGACAGCTTTACAGAGGGATCTGGGCAGGCCGAGGTCAATGGCATGAGGTTCAACGAGGCCATGTGCTGGGTCCTGCACTTGGGTCACCCCCTGCAATGCTACAGGCTTGGGAAAGAGTGGCTGGAAAGCTGCACGGTGGAAGAGGACCTGGGGTGTTGGTCGACAGCCAGCTGGATATGAGCCAAAAGTATCTCCAGGAGGCCAACAGCATCCTGGTTTGTGTTAGAAATAGTGTGGCCAGCAGGGCTAGGAGTATTTCTATGATTCAGTAAATGTGTGTCCTTCCACACAGACCAAGTTGTGTGTGACAGTTGTCAAGCTTTCAAATCACCCAGTTCTTACTGTATGCACCTCTTTTTCTTTGTACTGATGAGAACTTCCAATAGCAGAGAAGGAACACTCCTACTAGGCCCATTGATGAAAACTGGGATGAACTGCATCATAATTAATGTCTCTATTGATCTTCTGCAGCCAAACTTTTCTCCATTTTATCATTCTTGCAACTGACATTTCTCTAGGTAATAATTTACTCAATGCAGAATAGAAGATGCTTTCCTGCAGTCCACGTTTCCTCTGTACAGGGTAAAACTAAACCAACAACCACCCCACGCTTTTGTTACCAAAGACCAAGTATGCCATATGACTGACTTTGCATAAATCCATGGGTTTAGACACAGAGCCTGCTGAATTTGAACAGTTACAGGTGTGGATGTCAAAAATCATTGTCTTTTTTTTACCTCTCTTTTGTAACTCTCAAAGCATCTTCTTCAGTAACTCTGTATGGTAGAAATAACCCCTGAATTTATCACTGAGTCATGCGCTGGGTTGTGTGGCATGGAAGAACACAAGGCTGAGTTCAGCACATGGTGCTTTCTGAAAGGGGTGAAATAGATGTGTTTAGGGTTCTTACTGAAGATAAAGAGGATTTTTGTGCTCTGAGCTGCCACTTGTGATATCCTTCAGAGGAGTAATTATATACAAATATATAGTGGATGATTTTTGCTTACTAATGAGAAGCCTTGTTGCCTTTAGACAAAACAAGTTGTAAATGTTATACTAACTCATGCTAACGCCTTGGGGGTTTGGTTTGTTTTGCTTTATATCTGACATTGTAGAGTGGAGACTGAGGGGGATTTTCTGTGTCCTGGTTCTGTCTCCATCCCAAGTTTCTGTTAAGGTCAAATCATTCATCTTGAATTCATAAAAAGATTTATGTGCTGAGATAAGCAATTCTAGGCTCCTGAGCCCTGGTAGCTAAGTCGAAAAAAACTCAAATGAGGTATCTATACTTCTTATGCAACTGGAGGAGAGAAAGAGAACAGAATTTAAATGGAAGTTGTCTGTAGTTGCCAATAAGAAATACTGGCCATCTTAATTTCAGGGCCTAGGTACCTTATTCCAGAGTGTAGTGAAATGACTTATTCTTTTTTTTTTCTCAATGCAAAGCCTTTTTTTTTTTTCACTTTACAAAAGAACAAGATGTTTATACTTAAAAAAACTACAGCTCTTTGGAGTTGAGGAAATATCCAATAAACAAGAAAGATAAGAAGGTTTTATGGTGGAGAGCAGAAAACAAAAAAAAAAGGAGAGAGAAAACCCCACATTTTTACATTTACATCAACAGAACTTTATGAAAGATTATCCGTTTGTTCCAATGTTAAAAAGTTACCTTCCACCTATACAATAATTATCACTTAAACTTGTCATCTAACCCTTCTTCAGATGATGACACAAGTACTTTCCTTTTAACCTACTGGGTTTTGGCTCTTTCTTTTTTCATCATTCTTACTGGACAAAATAAATTATTTATAATAATTAAATTCTAATATATCATTATACTTTGGAAGCAATTTCTTTAGAGACAGTACTTTATTAGAGGATAAACTCACAAGGTGTACACCTTTCAGAAGGTCTTTCTAAATACATTTTTTCATACAAACGGCTGCTTTAAATTTTGGAAAAAAAAAGCCTGGAAAATTTTGTTGTAATGGGAGTTGTAGCAAATTTGGGGCAAACCCATGGTTTTCCTTTTCAGATATATAAAATTGTGTCATGTGTCCCTGGAGTTAATGTTTGAAAACAATGGACTTTATAGAAAACTCAAATGTTGATGAAAAGTACTTGATACAGGGTTGGTACTTCATTTGTGGCAAAAATTCTCATATGTAATGTCAAAGAATACACTTTATTCTGACTAGTCCTTTATTTTAATGATATTATATTAAGTGTTATGATGAGATGTCTTAGTAACACAGATAAACGCATGTGTTTCAAACATGATAAAATATAAACAAAATCAGTTCAAGAAAACTTACTCATACTGTTTTGCCCAGTTTTGTAGTTCTATTATAATTACTTTTTTCTTTTTAGTCTGTCAGCTGTGATAGCTAATGCTGAAAATTTGGTGTGCAGATTTTGGAAAGCACACAGGCAACTGGGAGTATACATCTACAGAATGTGAGTGGAGCTTGTGCTCTTAAGACATTTATTTATCTTCGAAATCCCAACTGGAGGTTTCAGGGAGCATATCTTCAAAAATGCCTAAGGCCCGGGTACTAACTATTCTTGTGAGGAAAAACTGATACCTGGAAAATGTAAACATGCTATCAATCAGGTAGTTTGCCATGTAGTCTCACACTATTCGATTGAAGATGCAGGAGATACATAATCTTTGGAGATGAAAATTACTGCTTGCTCAAGTAACCAGTGCCTCTGAACCTGTAGGCAAACCGATAGGCGTGCAGCAGTAGTTCCATGACAATACACAGAAAGGGTCACTAGGTGATGTGGAAGTAGTTAAAAAACATTAACTATTCTTTGGTTAAGGATCAAGGAAGGGAGAAAAGCCCACAGTGTAAAAGAAACATTTTCTAACGGAACACACTTCTCTCTATTAGCCTCTTAGCACTTTAAATTTCTTTTTTTTTTTCTGCTTTCTGCCACTTTTCTGCCCTTACTTCTTGCCTCTTCTGGCATACGCTTTGACAGGCAAACAATCTGCATAGGAAAAATGCTGCAGAATGGATAGGTTTTTGCTTAAGCTACGGAGCACAGATGTTTCAGACTTTTTGTATTTCAATTGCTAGAAAATCACCTAGAAAATCTAGAAAATCAAAACAGGGTGCAAATCCTCACTGGATCAAAGCTTTAGTAAGTTCAAAGAAGGGGAAAAATTCTTAAGAAATGTCCCTGGGAGCTACAGAATTACAATATTATTTCCAGCAGGTCTATTTCAGAAGAATAATTGACAATGCAACTTGTGTTTCTATATCCTTCCATATTAAGAAAGGAATATATATTATCCTTGTTTAAAAAGTCTAAAAGGTTGTACAATGAAAATCAGAACAGTGAAAGCATAACTAAAGCAGTTTACAGATAACAGCACTGATGGATTTGAATGTTAATTTTTACAAAATGTATGCCAGTTAAATGACTTTCTCGATAGCTTTTTAATCTTCTTCATTGCTGCTTTGCTTTCAGTGTCACCAACAGATTCTCTTTTTGCATACAATAAAAGCTCAAAGGATATATATTCAGCTGCTTCAAAAACTAGTGCATATGAAGAGAAAGAAACCCTGGCCTTACTTCCAGGATCCTGCACCAGGCAGGATAACAAACTCTCATTAATTTCACTGGGGCCAAGAATGAGCTATAGGTTATTGACTTCAGAGATGTGGAAGGAATTCAAAATCTCAGATGCCTGAAAGGAAATTTCCTATAGTGGGAAAAGAGGGCTTTCCATGTTTCCATATCTTGCCTTAACCAGAAAGGATGTATTCTGCTTTCTTTTAAAGCTTTTCTTATTTTTTTGAGAAGTATCAAGAAATACAACAGCTAATTTGCTGCAGTAAATTTGATCATAATCTTATCTAGCAGCTCAACCTATATGCCAATTTTGACTTTTCAGTGACATTGGAAACTTGAGTGCCGAATTAAAGACATTGTGGTTTGATAATTGCTCTAAGTCCTAATCTTACAAAGCTGTTTTTCCACTTCATGTATTACCAAATCATCCTTAAGGCACCCCATTCTAAAACCTTGTGTGAAAATATAACATGTCACATATGTAAATAGGTGAAGCTGGTTTAGGAAAAAAGTTTCGACAACATTTCTTACCACTTCATCTACAACTGCATACTTTTACATGCAGGTAGACACAGACAAACTAAGTGTATTATCTGTCATAAGTAATTTCTGCTTTCGTATTTCCAATGACCTTTTCCAGTTTTATCACAGCATGCGGTAACATAAACCTCAGGTTTAGGTCCTTCTCTAATCATACCCAATAAAATGAATGATTCTGATTTTCACGGAACATTCCTGTGATATCCCAATTATATTCTTCAAACACTGGTTGTTTTCTAACAACCTTACAAAGTAATTTTCTGTAAAGGAAAACATACACATTTCTCAAGCAACTCAGCAACATGCAAAGCTTCTGTCGCTCTAGTTTCTGGTGATAGGTGGTGTATTATAAGAAATAGCTTCTAGCAGTGACAGCAACATGAAAAATATTTCTGCACTAATGAGGAAGGGAAACTAGGGAAAGGGCAAGTTTACAGTTATTTATATGTTATTTCTGTATGCCACTATTCTAATCAATATTTCTATTTATATTATACAGTGAGCTGTTATCAGAGAAATCATTGGCATGGCATCTGGGAAAAGTGTTATTCAAGGTGCATCTGTCAAGAGCTGGCTTTTCAGGTGGCATATTACATCGACAGTATGCATCTGTAGTAGGCAATTTGCATGTTTCATTATACTACCTATAGGTGCACAATAAATATTTCTAACATGTGATGATTTTTCTTCCTATACCTGATGAAATTATCTATGGTAAAAGATGGTAGAAATGAAGCTAGAGGTAAAAATATCATTAACTTCCATGGAGTACACTGGCTTTTTTCTGCAGACTTTCTGCTTTTTTCCAGGCTCAAAGCACAGCAGAGGTATACCAAATGATGAGTGAATTAGTTTTATCATCACAGTGCATCCAAACACAAATAACAATTGCCCTTCAGAGTCGCCAAGCTCTGTTTCTGATTCACTTCCTCTTGGTGCTGCACTTCTTGAAAGGTACATTATTTGCACACATGGTAGCTCCAGGTCCTGATAGACCTAAATCATAACCCCATGCAGCTTTTTTTTTAGTAACAATTTTCAATAACCTCTTGCAAACTATTCCAGAGTAGATTCAATTACTCTTTGAAAAGCATCTTTAGTAATCCATCTAGAAATGGTAATACTTTACCACCACACTTTGTTACTACTGGCGTAAAGCTGTTGCTAAGGTCTGTCTAAAAGGAGTTAAAATTTTCATATATTATTTTAGCCTCCCATAATTTTTGAGAAAAGTAAGAGTACTAAAGTGGCCAGTTGAACATTAATTCTAAATGGATTCATGTCTTGGGAGGTTAGTTTAGATTTTTATGTTCAACTTTTCATGGAAGTGCTGGGAAATGCACATCCAAGGTAGCTGACTCTTGTGTACAACTGTTGAATAAGGAAAGCGTTAGCAATAATTTGTTTGTCTGTGCTGGTGTTATGTTCAAACACATGCACTTACTTATTTAGATGACTAAGTTATGCTTATTTCCATGCAAAAAATGCCTACGGCAACAAGTATACACCTTCATTTCTAGCTGTTGTAAACATTCAAACCCATCTAGCACTGGGTTCGTAACATCCATGACTAAAGAGAGAAAACATTCATTCTCTGCTGGTAGGTGGCATTTACAGAGTTGGAGCATCGAGTACCCGTATCACTCACTGTCAGCCATCTATTTATCTCCATGTGCAAGAATGTTAGGCTTTCTGTGTAGGGTCTGTAGTGCCGTGTGTGTAGGTGGTGCTCTGAGGCCCTTCCACCGGCGTGGTGGGTTCTAGAGCAAAGCTGGCAGCCCCATCTCTTACCATGCAACCCAAGGGATGGCAAGCATTGCAACCTCTGGCTCAAATATTTAAATGAATGTGCGTTTCCAGCACACGATAATTTCTACCAAAAAATGAGTAGTTTGTAGTTTTCTAAGGTGGCTCCAATGTGCTTTTATCATTTTAAGATATGTTCCCTTCTTAGCATCTTTTCCTGCAGTTTGAACATGATATTTATGTTCTTGTGTGCGTGTGCGCAAGAGAGTGAGCGAGCAAGAGAGAAAGAGAGGTATAAGGAGAGACAGCGTGTATTTTTGCTGTCATTTTAAGGTATAGTAGGAATATGTGCCTTCCTAATGTATTCAGACCCCCACGTACTCTTGCAGGCAATTAAAAACTGCTTTCTAACTGCCTTTGAGGCATAGTGCACTTGACAAGTTTGTCAGGTTCCTTGTCAGCTTGCTGATACGAGAGCGGGTAGTCCCAAGCTTACACAGCTCTAGTTTTATAATTCCCAGAATCCCTTTTTACAAGCGAGATCTATGTGCATATCCCTCTTACAGCTTCAAGAGTTTGAACATCTGCTCCTTTTAAGTCGTTCTCAAGTCGTCATTTACAAAAGCTCTAAAACACGGTGCATAAATCATTGTTGGTGTACCTGTGAAAGAGGAAAAAAATTTCCCCTAAATACACCAGTAGTGGCTAGAACCTTTAAGAACACTGTCTTCTACTCATCAGTAGCTTGAATTGGAAAAAAAATACTTTCAAAATACATAGTTTTGTGCAATAAAGGAGTGATATATTTTGCATACAAAATAAGATTAATTAAAATTCAGGAGTTGAAAACGATTATCCTGCTGTATTTCTTGCAAGACAGAAATATTTGTTGACCCGAGATTTGAACAGCAAACACATTAAGTCAATTAATAGCCCAAATAATTTTAAATTCCTGAGATTTCTGGTGGGTCTTTTAAGCAAAGATCTATTACATCTGTCTGACGTTCACGCTGCTGCTCTGGTTGTAGTTTCTTGGAAAAACATGTACGCTTCCCGAGATCCAGCAAGTAGCTGCTATTGGTATGCTGAGAAACAAAATTCAAACTGGATGGCCTAAAAAGTGGTGCTGTTGCAAGCTGCCATGAGCTGGAAAATGAGTATTGTATTCTGCCCTCTTGCAGGGTGCATCGAGAGTCGTAGCAAACTGAGGACAGCATTTGGGCAGAATGATGGGAGTAAAATCCAGATTTATCTTTGTGGCAGGAATTCTTAAGACTGAAATGGGCACCTGGGAGAAAGACTTTCACAGTTACACTCAGGAAAGGATGGAAATTTGATTGCTGTCTGTGGGCAGGAAAGGCATGGGCATGCTCATCACTTTCCCAGCTATTGTACACAGCTACGGGGAGGCCTGTAGTCCTTTATTTTCCTCCTTACACTTTTAAAAGACACAGTCTGAAGACCAGCAATGGTCAGAAAACAGGCCAGAGGCACAACTTTGGTCTGTTTGAATTGCCTTAGATCTGCATCTTGGAAGGCTCAACACCATCAACCTCCCAGATAATCCAGTCCTGGAGGCACCTGGGCAGGAGAGACAGTACGGAGAACTGAGGATGAAGCTCATGGAGCTTTCTTAGTATAGGAAATGAGTTAATCCCAGATAAAGAGCAGAGGCAGGTGAAAGGGCAACAGTGGAACATCATAGGGACAGCAAGGACGTGGGTCCAGTAAATGTTCTATAGCTCAGTGTGAAGCATACAGCACAGTTCAAATACACAGCTCAAAAGGGTTGTGGGTGCAGTAGCTTAAAATCAACTCTGTAAGCAGACAAAGTCAGTATATTTGTCATATCCAGAGCGCTTTCTTTGGACCTAGGACCTCGAAAGGCTTTGATTTCCTTTTTAATGTGCCTGTTTGGTTAGTTGTGTTAAGCCTCAATAAATGAGGTTTGGCAAACTACTTTAAACTTTTAGAGAAACTTTGCTATTGGCAGCAGGAGCCACAATGAACCTGTCCTCTACCCCTTGCCCCATCTTCATTACTTATCACCAGGGTGAAAATGTTATGGCTTCTGTCAGTTAAAAAGCTCATTCTACAAACTAGGAAACAAAAAAATAAATCACAAAACTTTATTTGTTGATATGCCATATGATTTACTGAAGTAGAAATGTAACATATTTTGAGAAATTTGGCAAGCAGAATAGGAGGCACTTTTATGATTTTGTGTAGCATACATAGCTAAGAAAGGTTCTCAGCTTCTCAACATGAAATCCTACCAGAATGAAATTATCTAAAATAGTTTTTCATATTTTGCTATCTTTTTAACCCAGCTTCTGTCTCTCAAAATGGAGATAATCCACCCAATACTATGGGATTCTTCTTCCTCATGAATAGAAGCTTTCTACCAAGTCCTTTCCAGTTTTTTAGGTCTTCTCCATGGTACTTAGGAAGACAGTTTTCTTTTAAAAGAGCACCAACAGAACTACTCGTTTTCACCATCAGTTTCTCACTGGATTTCATATAGCACATTGGTTAAACTTTCACCCATTTTGAAAACGAGAACTTACATTTAAAGTATCTGGCCAATTCTCCTCCCAATGTCTATATATCTAGCCTTTCAAGACCCCCAGTGTCCACATAACTGAACAGTAGGTAGAGTTTATGGATGAACTTGCTGAAGGAAAAAGTGATAATCTATTATGTGCATGATCCCAGTGTACCTCTCCAAGCTGAATTTTCAACACTTTCACAAGCAGTCAATACATCTCTAAGAACTCACTGCTTTAAATCAAAAGGCAACGAATCCTCCAGACAGTATCTAGTGCAGTTTTCAGGTTGGAGTCTACTATATGAGAGGTATAAAGTCCAGATTTTTTAATTTCTTTTGACTCTGTCAAGTATGGTAGTTGGATGTAGCCATTAAATTGCCTAGTGCTGTTCCTGCTGTTAATAGAGAGATAGTCAATACATTCTGAAGCCTTGTATGTTTTAGTGCATTTCCCTGAAGAATGGAAACTGGGATACAGTTGATTCTAATGCCAGTATTTAGGTATAAAAGTACATTATCATTTTTGGAGCCATATTATAACATTGTTGTGTTTTGAAGACCTTGTCATATCTGCAAGAAAATAGAATAGAAATACTAAAAAACCATTCCTGTCAGTAAGACATGACCTATGGTCCAGATGATTCCACATGAGAGAGTCAACAAGACTACCCAGTCACTCTTTTTAGATTTTAAAGCAGATGGTTCTTGATTTGGAAAGTCGGATGAAAGAGAAATTTGTGCTTCCTAGGTTAAAGTCACATCGTGACATTAACTGATTAATCAAATTCTGGGGGTTGGTAATGAAATTTATTTGAATATGTCAGAGCTTCACGGCAACAAGATAAAACCAACTTATCTTGACAAGAAAAGCAATCTGATTATTAATGAAGTCAGTGGGAACACGTATGGAAATCTCTTTTCTTTACTAACACACTATGTTAAGGTTACCCAAGCCCAGAGCTCTATCTAGCTTTTCTGGGTTTCAGGAACTGCTCTAGTCCAGTGCACAAACAGGGTGTGAAGGTTCACCAGTTCTACAATGAAGATCAGACAAAGCGTTGACCTAGCTCGTGCTATCTCTACCTTCCCTTACTTCCCTGTTCCTGTGTACCATATAAATGAGGATTCAGGAGACAATGGCTGAAATCCTGGGATTCTAAGTACTGCAAGGATGTCAGCATCACTTATTCCCTGTATCTCTTCTTCAAGCAATAAGAATTTCATAGGGTATACATACATCTTGAGCCAGAAATGGAGTGCAAATAAAATACAGTGCAAGTGTTGGATAGGACTCTGTGATTGTTTCACAACACACAGAGATGAAGTCTGGAGGACAATAAAACTGTTCAGAGAATAAAACAATTTGCAGTTTGTATAAGTGTTCTGTAATGAGATCTGGTTGAAAATATTAATTTAAAAACTATTACTAAATGTGCTATTGTGCACAGCTCCATTGCTACTTGTTCAAACGGTACACAAATTATCATTGGGTACCCATACTCTTTCTCAGTAGGAATGTCTCTACAATCAAAAAGAAGAGTACATTGATTTCCAGCCCAAAAGACAAATAGGGATTTATTTTTTTTTAAAGTACTCACCATAAAAAATTGTCTTTCTTCTTTCATTGAAGGTTTACAGAAGAGTCTATTATTTAATTTGAATCAGGAAAAAGACCTCTACTTCATGCTTGTCTTCTGACATCTTTACACTATATGCATGTCTCATAGGGCTACTGCTTCCTGTAAAGACTTTACATTTGAAATGCTTTTGAATATAAAACCCCTACAAGTAGTGTTCTGTCACTTTTATTTTATTTAACCAAGGTTTAGGTTTCTTTTTCAAGTCTTATTGAAAGGAAAATCCTTGTTTCTATATATTTATTTCTCTTCCAGAAAGGGATATCTACAAACACATTAATGTAATAAGTATTAGCATGTTGTTAGTCTCTCCTACATTTACATCCCCATTTTAAATTAATTTCAATAAATCTGGCTTTATATGTAACTTCCCAAGGATCTCAGCAACTTAGAAGTCTAGTAAGATTTTCTTATTATATTTAAAGGTCTCTCTCAGCAAAAATGCCGAATTCTTTCATTTAGATTTCAGTTTCTCTTCCTTTCTGTCCCCTTTTCTCACTCTTAAGTTCTTTTTCTAGATGCTCCTTTCTAGTTGCTAGGCTTGTGGCTACGTGTCAGACATAGGAAATTACTGCAAAGCTTGTAAGACACCATTCATGGCAATATGCAGAATATCAAACATTAGAATTCTGAGAAGAAAGGGATGTAGTATTCCTGTGGTGTCATCTACATGTCCTGGGAGAGCCTTTGGGTGACCTAGGAAGCGAGCTTCAACTGGGGATACGCATTTAGGACTCCCTGTAACTTGCTACCTACTGCAAAGTGCGTTTCTATTGTGGTGTGAAAATCCAGTACAGGGAAAATTCTGTGCTGAACAACTGCTCTGGACTAATTAGACCCAGAACAAAGTCACTGGGCTGAGGAGTTCAATACAGAACATTGCATCTTTAAAACATCAACCTGAAAGCCCAGCTTCTGGGTCTGCACTGGCGTTCTCTGCATAACAGAGGTGTAAAACAGGATCAACAGACTGAAGAGAAAGCCAGATAAATGACTAGAGCTGGATTGTGGAATGTGCGAAACATGTCCCACAGCATAGGAGCATTACTTTAGGTTCCAAAAGATTGCTTCCCTCAAAGGAGGTTTCATGATTCATCACTCTTCAATCACAATCCTCCCTAGATACAGCAAGGGAAATAGATAATTTCCTATAGTAGCCTAATAGTATGTTCACCTGGCAGTAAGACATGTGAGATTAAGTCTTCCTCTTCTTTAGGAACTTTGACCCTATTACATTTTAATGATTGTTTAAAATCATTTAAATGATAATATTTTAATCCATGAACATGGGAGAGGATTAAGGCTTGCTTATAGAGGCTGGCAGGAAGCATATTCCTCAGGAAGGTGGAAGAATAGCTCAAGTCGAAAGAAGTGAATTGGATTCCCTCCTTTTAGGAAGTTCTCACACCACAGAGCTGTTGGATCAAACAGCCCTATCATTTATCACAGGGGAAGCCAAGCTCAGGAGGGTCCAAGCTGTAAGAAGGCGTACTGGTTTGGGCCCAGCAGGTAACCTTACTATGTGAATCTCAGTCATGCTGGAGGGAGAATTAATCATTTAGCTGCTAACAGCACTACTTCTAGGCAGGAGGAGGAACATACCTTTAGGCAAGTGGAAAAGATTCACAGCCTTGCACTTGAAGCAGGAGGATGCCTGTCTGCACAGAGGAATAAGGAATGAATCCATCCATCAGATCTCACAATAATCAGCAGCCCATGAGACCAGCAGGGACACGCAGGGGCTGCAGCTGTGTTTAACAGATTGCATAATGAACCTTCAGCTATCCTCATCCCTTTGCTAGAACCTACCTGCAGTGGAAACTTGGGCTGGGCTTATTGGACACGGATGAAAAGCAGGCCTCTTCCCAGAGAAAGAGGAATTTTCCTATCAGTGGATGACCACAGGATGCTTAGGAAAAACTATCAGCAAAAGCAATGCTGCCTTTAGATTTCAAATATGTCAATGGATAAACAAGTGACAAATCATCCTGGGGAACTCATACATAGGACATTGCTGGAGTTGGAGCTGTAGAGATGAGGGAATCAGTATTGTATGGATTATCAGGCATTCTAATATATTTGACTTAAACTGCAGCATGGCAAGTAAACTGCATGGAAAAATCAGGCTCCTGCAACACAGCTTTTAAGGTGTTCTGCATGTACATGGTTATCCTTCTCCTGGAACACTGGACGGTTGGTAGCTATCTGGAGCTGACAAATCAACAAATATCTCTCCTTCTGCAAGGAAAAAAGCTTTTTACAGACAAACCCAAACGTATGTAGTTCTATCACAGGAGCTGTATAATTAACAATCACAGCAGTTATGGATTTAAAAGATTTTAATTTACTTATTTTTTTTCCCAGGGCATGCCCATTGCAGCTGAAAGATCTGACAAATACTATAGGACAGAACGTTCTGTGACTCATACTTCATATAATTTCCATCTCAAATAAAAAAAAAGATGAGTCATAAAGTAACTAAGTGAGAAATAATTATGATTCATAGAGCTCAGTTAACAGTATGATTGTTCCTTAAAAATAATCAGACCACACACATTTCGAACAGCACGTCTTCTCCCCATGGCTACTGAAATATCTGTCTGATGACTTTTAGACTACCCCAGAGTTTCCATTTTTACTCATTCTTGCTAGGTATGAGAATCCAAAACAATTAAAACAGGAGTTTGTCTTGCCTTCCTTCATCCACAAAACATTAATTAAAGAAATTTCACTATTAACAGCACTTTTGCTGCTTGTCCTCAGTGTATTTTATCCCATATATATATTGTCCTATATATTCCAAAGGACATGTTTCAATATGGATCAAAGTTTCCCTGCACAGTCAAGGGAAAGTACTGAACATCCTCCCAGAGTGATATCCAGACCACATCCTCTTTAAATTACCTGTATGACGTGGATGCCTTCAGAGGGCAATGTACTCCCAATCTCTTTCCCTGAGAATATTGAGAAATGTCAAGCATCTCCGCTTCTTGGTTTCACACACGCCTTGCTGTAGGAAAAAATTGTGGATTCTCTCGTAATAGTTGAGGCCAGATAATCTTCACCTCTCCTGCTGAACATGTCCAGCTTTGCACTAAGTGCACTTGGCGTGGAGTTTCCAGCCATCTCACTTGAGTGTATAAGTATACTGGAGAACCAGTTAACAAAAAAAATAAACTCTTCCAGCACAAAAGCCAAAAAAACTAAGGCTTCATCACTCCCTTCTTTAATGTCTTCCCTACTAGACTTGAATCAGACTCATTTTTGCCTGCTCCTTCTGGTTCCGGGGCTCTTCTACTCTCACTTCATAGTAGTTGGAGTTCAAAAGAACAGAAGGAACGGTTTCCTCACTGTAGCCCTCTGAAGTAGCTAGATGCTCACTGCAGAAATAGTCCTGCAGATGAGGTTGCCTGGGCTGTTGCGTAACACGGTGACCACCAGCACTGACCATTTCTGGATTTAATCTGGTTTCATACCAGGAACTCTATAAATTGGAGGCAAGAACTGTCTCCAGGTGTGCGTGGGTGAGCCCACCTCAACGACATCTTCAGGCATAAAACAGGCTCCCATGGAGTCCTGGCCACTGGTGAACTGACTCACCACTTGGAAAGAAGGCAAATTTTCAGCCACAACTTAGACAGGAATTAGGAAGATTGAATCATAAATACAGGATAAAAATGCAGTCCTGTTGGAGTCATGGGCTCTATTTACTGCTGTTGAGGTCAGTGTTAGGAGAATATGTCATTGCCTCTAAATCAGGGAAATGGCACTGTCTAACACTTAATAGTGTGATCCAAACAATGCTGAAATCAGGGGAGGTTTCTCCGAACACTTCAGTGGGCTTTGGATGCCACATTAATAGGCAATATCGAGCTCAGGGGTAAAAATACCTTCTGATTCTTGACCAATTAAAAGAGAAAGATTAATTTCTATCATGTTCATGATTCCACATCTCCTTTCCAAGAATAATCAAGTGCACGTATAGCTAGTGTATGGTACTCCTCCAGTGAGTCAGAAGCTGTTTTCTCAGCTTAAATTTCATATTAATTGGCAGTTAATTACTCAGAATTTTTGTCTTGCTGCTGCGATTGCTATTAATATTTTGATTCTGCTCATTTAATTGATGATCTAGACAGGACAGTTCGGCTTATGAACTATGAATATTACAGCTAGGTAAAAAAAAAAAACCCAAATTGCCAGTCTGTTGATTTTAGCTATGTAGGACATGGTGACTTAAAAATTAATAACCTTGTTAAAGCAGATACCTAAGTTATAAGAACTAATATTGTGAACTTCAATAATATTAACTGCAAACCCAGAATTATTTACTAAAGTGTCTTGGTAAATTTCGCAGTCTCTTCTGATAGAATTTGTGAAAAGGAAAAAAAAAAAAAAAAAGGCTAAACTCATCAAATAAATTATTCATTGAGAATTATTTGCTAAGCTCTGTTAATTAAGCAGTAGGTTAATTAAAGAATAGAATTTTGTGTGAGGGGACAGCTAGGGAATCCTGCTTGTGAATTAAGTGCCCTGGGACCAAACGGAAGAAGTGTCTTCTCTTTCTCTCACCCACTGAGGCAAGCTGTTAATCATTCTATGTATTGTGCAATGTGAGAGTTCAAAACCAATAAAATGCCGAGGAAAAGTTTCTTCCATAAGATTAATTTCTTTTTCAATTAGCAATAGACTGGGAACCCATGTAATACATAATCATTATTTTTATTCATTATCTTTAGTTTCTTTTAAGGCATCATTTTTTTTCCCTAAATCAATTAATGGTCATGACATTCCATCCATCCATCCATAGGTACATGTGGGTCATTCTAGATAAATGGGACAATGGCTTAAAATACTGGATCAATGCTCACTTTTAAAATGCTTATCAAATCTCAATACACTGTGCACCTTTCAAACTGTCAAGGCTAGAGCTTCAGGCAAGATCCCCAAAGGGATGTAGACAATTACCAGTTCAAGAAGCTTAAAATGTTCTATAACCTGACTCACAATTCTG
The DNA here is from genome assembly GCA_024336885.1 of Actenoides hombroni. Taxonomy (NCBI): domain Eukaryota; kingdom Metazoa; phylum Chordata; class Aves; order Coraciiformes; family Alcedinidae; genus Actenoides; species Actenoides hombroni. The sequence goes on from WUAM01000287.1 coordinate 96,984,011, forward strand.
CTTATCTGCAGAAAGAAGAGTCCTCAGGTGAATGTAATGGATGAAGGTATATATGGGAGATGAACCTCATGAAAGAACATTGTTAAGAGGTTAATGTATGTTATTGTTAATGGAGTTTTTCAGCAAAATCCAAACTTAGGGCTTCATTTTCTGGCTGTGGTCTCCTATATGACATAAGCAGCTTTGTATGCTCCCACAGACACTACTCACTCTGTGAGGTTTTATAGGATTAGAGGACTTGTGATTTATAGGAATGTGGGACTGGAAGAGACCCTCAGGGTCTTGAAGTCCTTGCTTTCACCTGGAGCCCTACCATTTAATCCTCCTTTTCATAAATGGATCACCTTCTATTTTACAAGTCGTTAAGAGGTTTTGCCACTACTACTTCTATTGTAAAGTTATACCAGATGTCATTCTTCTGACAGCTGGGAACATTCTGCTGAACATTTAGGACACCTCTAATATTACCCACTTCCATGTTTTTGGCTTATATGTGTGAATGTTGGATTATTGTTGTTGAGCAGTGTTTTTTCCATTATCTCTTTTTCCCAGAGAAATGCAGTCTTCCATTTTGACTCCTTAATCCTTGAATAAGAAAAGTTAGGTTTTGTTTTACTAGGCTGGCTAAGTCAGTAAGTGGAGTACAGTCATAACTTACTAGCAGGTTCTTCTGTCTTTTCGGTAAGGTATCATGAATTTGTTTCATTTTTAGTTCTTTCTGTAGGAATTATGAGATTTTCCTAGAGAAGTTAAAGTTAAAAAATGCCAATAACTCATACAATGACACTATCATTTCCCTATTTTCTTATTTGAGAAGTCTCTATTCATATATTATAGGATTATATCTTTCTGTTGGTAGATTGGAGTGGGAATCAGGGTCATCCTCTGATCAGCTAGTACATACAGATTTTTCCATGCTGCTACTCTAGCTGCAAGTCTTCCAATTGGACTAGAAAAAATTTTTATTAGCCTTAAACCTCAAGATACTGAACTTTGACCTGACAAAGTTTACCCTTTTTCTACTATTAAAACCCTCAGAGCCATCTAGTTAATCCATATAAATATCTTGATTTTTCACTTTAAGGATGATGTTTTTAAAAATTTTTAAGATAAAAAATGTCATCAGTGCTTTTATCTTTTTTGTACATCTCTCTTTGAAGAAAATATTAAATCAGATTATTTTTCGTGACTGAGCCCTGAGGAATGCCATGACTAATCTACCTTCTGATGCCATAATTCACCGTAAAGACATGCAAAATCACATTTGGCTGGGTAAACTTGGGATATTTGTCTGCAAGAGCTTGGTTCAAGGATTATTGATACACTTCTTAATAAGGTGCTCTCCTCTACACCAATTCTGCATTTGAATGCAGGGCTAAGGTAGCTCCAAATGCTACAGCAGAATTTCTATTAGCATCTACGTGAATAAAGTAGTCTTACTGTTACATTTCCTGTTCACAGTCTATAGTGGGAAATCATCTTTCTTCCCCTGGCATTCCCAGTAACTAGTATCTCCTGAAGGAAGAACTCAAAAGCTTGTTTGGTTCAGCAACGGATGCAACCAGAAAAAAAGTTTCCTTCCAGCACTGCTTGGTGCCGGGCTACTCTTGAGTGTTCACTTGAGACAGAATGGAGCATTATCACATAATTATGTTTATGAACAGCGTTGCCATGAATGAGGGAATGGAATGACAATTGTGATGCAAACAGATGCTGATATTTACATGTATTGGAAGTAAATTTCATTGATTGTAGGAGATGATCTATTGCAGGCTTTAAGCTTAATTTAGAGATAATTGCGGGATAGTGTGGTCCCAGAAAACAGCCCCATGACCTTTACCAACTAATATTGCCAGTAGCCCTAACGCAGATTCAGTGAGCAACTTTGACTTCATTTTGGCTCAGGCCAACGGTGACTTAAACTTGGCATTGCATAGGATACCAACATTATACAAAAACCAGTTGTAGGGTTTAAGATGGTTCTGTAAACAGATAGTTTTGGGGGTTTTTTTTGACTGAAAACTACTATTTATTACTATGACTATTTCCTATGCTGGGAAATGAAATGAAACTGTTGTTCATGTCACAGATGACGGCAAGTTTCACTAACTCCTGCTCAGGAGTGATCAAGGTGGATTTGAACCATTGACCTCAAAGTGAGAAGTTCTTTATTCTCTTTGTTTTCTCAGTCTACTCAAGTAGCACTTGATTGTCTACAAGTTTTTAGACACTAGAGCTCCCCTTTAAATGTGCTTCAGAGCAGAAGTAAAAACTGTAAGTTTGTCTACTGCCAGCTATTTACAAAATGTTCTCCTTTTTAAACACTTCACATCTGTTTCCTGATAGAACAACATTTTATTTCAAGAAGTAAGGGAATAGGAGAGAGAAGCTGCATGTTTCAGTAACTTCGCTTTTCAGAAGAGGCCACTAAAGACCTCTAACTGAGAAAGAGGGATATGAACTGTACGATACATGCTTTTTATTAATGTACTGTATATACTATTTCAGTTACCACTTGAGTTTACAGTGGTCAGTTACACGAGGTTTTAATCCAATGAAGTGCTGAAATCAGTAGGTATGTCTTCAGTAAAACTGGTAGAAAAACAGTGTAGAAAGGGATTCTTGGGTCAACCACAAGATCATATTTGATTCCCTTTCATATTACTCATCTGTAAGGCCAGGCCTGTACATGAAGTTAAGTGAATACATTGGTAGTTCAGAACCAGTGCTCTTGGCCTCTACTGGTCAGGGTTTCCATGGAAGCACTCTGATTCCAAATAAACACAGTTAGATCTGCTAATAGAGTTTGATATGCAGTGCTGGTATGTGCCAATCAAAAGGTTAAGTAATTCTTGTTCCAGTGTTGTCTCAATCCTCTTTCTGCTGGAAGCACCTTTTGTATTCATAGTTTTCATATTATCACTTAGAAATCCAAAGGGATTTGTTTTCCTGGTGAACATCTTTGGCAGATATAATTTCATTCAGGCAATACTGATTGAAACTAAATTGGAAAGAAGTTAAATACAGGGTTTGAAATGTTTTCTCAGATCTCCACCAGTTCATAGACTACAACAGCTGTACATTCTAGCATCACTTATCTTCCAGAATCTTCTTATTGGTTAGATTGGTCTGTCAGATCATTCATGAGAAAATCAAGCAGTACTGGCAGCTGTAGTTATGCCCTGGTTGAAGCTGTATGTCACTCATTACTCACTATTCAATGAAGTTCGGATGAGCTGCTTGTTTTCTAGTTTTCATATGTTCAGTATATCCAGACCTCCCTTGGGTGTGCATATCCAGAGTCTCTCACCATCTGCTTCTGGTCTTCTGACACGGGGGTCAGGTTTTTGTTGCTCCTATTCTTGTCATCCTGCATTCCACCTGATCAGGAAGGCAGTGAAAGAGGAAAAACTACTATGTAGTTATTTAGATGCTAACCAGTTCTTAATTAAAAAAGAAAATTTGATTGAAAGTATATATAGGTACTTTATTGGTCACAGATTTTTTTCACAGAGTCTCACATGTCTTTGATTTTCCTGTGAGCTGTTGAAGACATTTGGCACGAGTAGATGAATTTTGCTTCTTATGCTCTTTGCCAGTGATTTTGAAGAAGCCTTCATTTGTTATTCAAAATTAGGCATCAAATCACATTTCGGTTGATTCCTTACCTTTTCCCAGAATCACACCATTGCAAGGAACACTCAAATGAAACAACAACAAAAAAGAAGAGAGAAAGAGAGGGGAGGGAGAAGGAGAAGGAGAGAGAGAGGAAGAAGGAGAGGGGGGAAGGAGGGAAGGAAGGAAACTATAATTTTTTTCTACTGTAAGTTTCTGGCTTTATATTTTAAGTTTAAAATTTCTTTCTCATCTCTGTCTCCCAACCAGCAATGTGAATTAGAAATTTCATTCTCGAAAATGTTGATACCAAAAAGAATATGTGCATTTATACAACATTAAAAAAAAAAAAAGATAAAATCTTAGCTTCCATGCACATTGCTGATGTCAGTGCAGTGCAGTACATATTGAAAATGCTTGGGTTTACTGTTTACTGTTCCCCTTTCTATTGATGCCTTCACTGATTCAGAAGAAAGCAGGACAGTGAAAGCAGGACTGTGAAGTCCTTGCACTTTCCAAGTCTATGGTGAGAACGGGGCTGTTGCACAAGAGCAAGTTTTGTGTTCTGCATGCAGCTAATAATCTCAAAAACTAGCCTCACAGGTGCCTATCAGTTGTATCCCAGTTTTTTTCTTGATAATATAGGTGTGGTTTTATACAAATGCATATATATATATATATATACATAAAAATGTTTGTGTGTGTCCACGTGTATGTGTCTCTGGGTGTGAATGTATGTATTTACTGCTTTCCCTAGCAGCATATATGCAGTCCAGCTCTGAGAAACCCACTGGCTTCCTTTCTGACACACACACCACTGACAGAGCTGCCAATTATTTCCGGCACTGAGGCTTAATTGCCAGTGTGTGAGCTGGAAAGAACCCAGGTTTATTAGCAGATTCCAGGTTCAGTTTGCATGTAATTTGCTAACAAAGACGGTACATCACTGTAGCCCAGATTGTCATTCTGAAAGCTCTATAGTTCTTTCTCCTGTTCTGCTCCATATTAATTGTGTTTTACTGAGAAATGCTGACCAACATGCAGAATAATTTTCAGTCCTTCTGTCACAGGGTTTTTCCTATCAAGCCATGAGGAGACTATTAACACCTCTCTGCTGGAAGCACATAAAATAATCATGGGAGCTGTTTATGTTAATTCAGACTAACTCAGGCCTCTTTTTTTGTTTCAGAATAATTACTGTTTCAAAACATTAGCATGTGTTAAGAGATCAAGTTTAATTTGTAAGAGCTGAATGACAACATTTCCAATGGCTTATTAAACAATAATTAGATTTAAAACAGTGTGACTCTACATAAGCTTGCGTGCATCGAGAAGTTTAAACATCTCTTTTGTAAGTAATGTAGGTTGTAAGGTTACAAAGTTTAACACCACTAGGGGATGTTTTACCATATTAGATAACAAGTGATACATTCAAATTGTATTTTTTTTTTTTGAACTAGCATAAAAGATGGAGTTCTTTTTTTTTCCAGTTTATGTGCTAATTAAACTGTTGGCTTAAATAATATGGGGCTCTACTCATCTGACTGTAATTTAAACATTATAAGTAGCAGAATCTCCTTAAACGTTTGCTTGGAAACGAAGACGAGCTGTAGTTCTCCAGTAAAGTGGAAAACAAGGATGCATAATGGAAGGGAAAACGAATTATTTTAATATTATAAGTGTAGGGATCAAAATCTGTGTCATTTATTCCTGTGTTAGTAGAGCAAGTTGTTGAAAAAAAAAATGGAGAAAGGATAAACAGAACAACAAAAAACCTACTAAAATTTGCTGAAATACACAGGATTAACAAAAAAATGATAAGCTTAAATAATGCCAGCTGCAAGTCTGAGTGTGTAATACCAAAAAAAAAAGTCTGTTAGCTTAGCACCTGTACAAAAACTGAGTTCAAATCAAAGATAACATTGAAGACGTTACACAGTCAAATATGTTCTGAACCAACAGGGCAAGACAACCTTAGTTAACTGCAGCTGCAATGAAAAGTCAAGCAAACGAGAAGCTGCTGAAAGTATATATATTTGCTTAACTCTCTTACAAGGTTGTTCAAAGCCAAAAATATTCTGTCTCCCTAACGGCAAATATATGCTCGTGACCAGAACCAGAACACTGGCTCTTCCTTCACAGTTCATGTGTATTTAGCAGATTGGGTGCAAGGTCCAGGTTCTGTTTGTGTCTCATTCCCTTGGGTTATTTTTTAAAGAGAGAACTACATTCTAGCCCTCCTGTGTTGATAGAGATTGATGAGAAATCTTCACCTTTTTAAAAACACTTTTTTGCTGGGATGTTTGCAGGACCAGGGCTTAACACCAGTCTGGTCAGAGCTCTTTCTCCAGTATCACAGGCCTTGTTCAGCGTTGTACCTACCTATCTCCCTTTCCAGTACTCACTAAACTTTTCCAGCTAGTTTGGTGTTCACATTAAGTGGGAAACACATCAGACACTCTCTGCAGGAGAAAGCTTTTGCTGCTGTGGCTATCTGATGATGAGAGATGTGCTCAGCAGCTCTCTTCCCAATAGAAAACTCTTCTTAGAAGTAGGTGGGCATTAATTAATTGTAATGTTACACTCTTATCAAAGTGTACTGTCTAGACTGTTCTAAGTACCTTTCCTTCTGCAGCTGGATAGAGAACCACTGGTTACAGGAGAGGTGAAAGTATACTATTATGAAAATAAGTATGCTTAGAATCGTAGGGGAGAAAAAAAAGAACATTCAAATGCCTTTACCACTAATCTGCTACATAAGTGTCTGTTGAGTTACTTAAAAATGTTGGTTGGTTGTTCACTTTTCTAGTAGCCTTCAATTGCCTATAATCTCCAACAGTAACCCAACTGCCCAAGTCTGGTTTTGATCTGATATTCACTGGTGTGTCAACCAGCATCATCTGCTTGAACTTTTAGGATAAATTCTTAGATTTATTGATGCTTATGGGAGTTTTGCCATTAAATTTCCTAAGTCAACAGCTTATCCTTAATGTTTACAGCTATGGACAAAGCTAAGGGGTAAATTATGGAACAGTATGGATGAGGTCTTAGTTCTTCTGAAGTCTGATGGCATTTTGCCTATGACCCCAAGAGAGACAGCAATGCTTATTTTATAAACTGAAGTGATTTACTGCTCTGTATTCAAGTTTGGCATGACAAAGCTGTCAAATTTAAATGAAACTTTTTTTTTTTGTCTCAAACTCAGCTGCATCCACCAAAAAAACCATTCCTATAATGACTTAAGTGGCATTTGAGGCTTGAACTGCCCCATCCCAATATATGATAAGGGTTATATTCTAACATCACACTGGACATAAGCCACTTGGTTCTAACAGCTATATGTTTTAGCTCACTGTGCTGTCATGTGTGTCACCCGTATTATTTTGGAGGTAGCTGTCTTCACTGGAGCTAGACTAGCTTAGCTTGGGTCACTAAAGCACGTTGTCATCACACTTTAATTGTTTCTCTCCGATTGCAGAATCCTTCCTATCAGATCTGTGGGATACAAGACCCTGCTGACTTGTACACTAAACCTGGATCTGACATGAGGCAACATTCTCGTTAGGTTATCAGAACATACACAATTCGGTGTGTTTACCTGCCTGCAGGGTGGCAAGTCGTATCACTTACCGAGTCAGACAGGCATGTAGAGATGGCAAGGGACAAACTTGCTCTCTCAAAAAGTTTTGACTCAATCTGAAGCTGTAAAAAGAGTTTGGAGGATTCTGTCCTCTGTGTCACGTGACTGTTGAATTTTGTTTCTATTCTACCAAGTGTCCTAAATAGAGATTTATCACCTTGTCAAGCTGTAGTCACAGACTGTCCTGGATAGGTTGTGTTGTTTTCCATCAAATCTGTAAAGGTGAGAACTGCTGTGTGCTTGAGGTTTTGACTGCCTTGCCTTAAATGTCTGGATCTCACTTTTCTAGATGCCATTGGGATTACAATATATTTGGTTTAATTTTCCATTTGTTAATAGTGCAGATTGTTGTTAACCGCCAAATTATCTCTTTCCACTAAACCCTTCCTCTAAACATTTAATTACAATTATTCAGTGTGTGGGTTTGTGGAATTTTCAGCTTAAAGTAGTCGTTTTTGTGCGATTGAACAACAAGTTTCAAAGAAACAAATGGGTTCATTTCCAATCGTTGCTATTAAGGGATGTGTACGTGTCTATCAATAAAATGGATCTGACAAAAAGACAAAGAATCAACACTTCATAAATAGATGCAGAACAAAAATTGTCTTCTTTATTCCTGAGAGTAAAGTATAATTTTTTAAGATTTCAAAGCATCTTCCACTACAACTTGTTACCTTTTCTATTATGTTAAGTAGCCTAAATGTCTGTTAAATAATTCATAAAATTACATGCAAATTCTATATTGATTTAACGCCCCACCACCACCATTATATGCATAGAATTTATTGATGTCAGAATATATCCAGTCATTGAAACTAGGAATTAACGAGAAATGACATTCACTGCCTTATTGAAAATAATATTTTCTTAAATAACCAAGGAGGATTGAATAAATTGTTGGATACAGGATTGCAGTTCTAAATATAATCTTTCAGGAATATAATGAAAGTATCAGTTTATGCCTCAGCCAGTAATAATTTGGATGGTAGATTTTAGGAGAAAACTCATCAATATATTTTACGATCTAATGTACATCTTTACATCTTCCAAGAGATCAAAAGTAAATGGATGGAGCAATGTTTTATTCACAGTATAAAAAAGAATAGGGAGAGGATTTATGTTTCATAAGAGGAGATTTTCAGCTAATTAATTGTGAATTTCTACAATGCTAAAATTAGTTGGCACTGCACAGTTTTAATTAAATTCATGGCCAGCTCAAGTAATTCTAACTAAAGAGCCGCGTGATCAAAGTCCACAGCAAAACCCACAGTTTTCTGTGTATTTTCTGTCTAAGCTTCAACTTTAGTCATAGGCATAAAATGGGATGGTATTCTCAAGAATCTGTAATGAGAATTTCCTTTCCATATATGAGATGCATTTTGACACATGCAGGACTGTATTAAAAAGGCAAAAGGAACTTAGTATGCGGTAGGGATTAAATTGCATGTTTATGTAGCATGGAAGATCACTTTAAATAGCTCTCTTTTTTTTTTAGTGATTTCTTGATTTCCTGGTCATTCTGGCCTTTCTTACAATCGGCATTACCAATATATGATCAAATAAACATTGAATATCTCATTATCCTTTTGATATCCTAGCCCATCCTACTTGGAATAGGCAAGTGAACAAGCAAGTGTTAAGAATGCTGACAGTTTCAGTGCCCTGGACTATGATTTACATTGGCTTTATTCTCCTGAAATTTATTTTGACTCTGCATGGAGGCACATGAACATTTCATTTCAGCTACAGAAGCAAAGTTGCCATTCAATACGCTGTTTTAAAACATATTGTTTAGTATATTCACTACAGAACAATGTACACAAGCCAACATGTTATGGTTATGATGAACCATAACACTTATTTTATTTAAAAGCCTAATGAGAAGAAACGTTACCCTCCTTCTATAAACATCAAACTGATGATCATAAACTTTGAGCTGTTTTTCCCGAAGAGAAAAAAAAAGTTCTAAATGCCAAGATTTATTCAGATTTCTTGGTTTCTAATCCAGTGCTTAATGACAATAATGTTCTTCCTACGCTGTGAATAAATTATGATAAATCATCTCTGTATTTCAGCACTTTAGAACGCTTCTGGTCATCCTGTGTGCTGAGCAATCTTTAGGTAAGAACAGGTCAGCACTTTAGAGACAAAATTCTGTTTGTTTTTGGGTTTTTTTAAAAATTTATTATATTGAAAGATAGGGTGAGATTACTTCTTTATTTGCAACCAACCCAACCTTACTCTTAGATTTTCATGTTCTGCCAAGTTGGCCAAGAGGAAGAGGAAATGTAAATGAGTGAGGATACTTTTTTTTTTGCATTCCCTTATTCTCCCTTTTCAGTAAGAAGAAAGAAAATAGCTTCTCAAAGTCTGGAGGAAAACGCTTTGTATTTTGATAATGGTAAATGAGTGGTGATTTCCAGCCACTCACACAGTAGATCAGTAACACATTCCTTCCTTCTTTGTCACAAAGAGTGTGCTGACAAAGGAAGATGGCATAGATCAAGAGAAGGCATTTTGGTGCATTTACCTCACTGTGATCTTCAGCTTTTAAATGCCAGACTACGTGGTTTTCTGGCTGCCTTTCATTCGTTGACCCCATAATGTTACATTAGTAACAGAAATATATTGCAACTCTGCTTTTCTTCTCTTTATTTAAGCTTTCTTTAATTTCAAGAGGTATGTGCTGCTTCTTGGGGGGAAGGCTGACATTCAGCGTGCCTCGTAACTCTGTAACTTACTTCATTCTTACTTCCCTGCTAGGATGAGGATCTAGGAAGCATTCCTCTTTGGGGGAATAAAGCTTTCCCCTTGGAAAGAATTTGCCTCCATCTGCAAGAGGCGTTGCGTTCTGGAAATCCCCGTTTGGGAAGGCATGACCTCGTTACTCTGAGTGGCAGCCTTACATGAGCTCTGCCTCTGACACTAGTGACCATGACTCCCTTCCTCTAGTGTTTTTTGGCGTGTGACGGTCACCAGGTCCCATCAGCCTGGTGCGAGCTGTGAGTTGGGGCCATCTGCAGCAGGGACAGGCAGGCTCTGGCTTGGCACCCAGCTTGGAGCTGGGTAGCTTCGCTACCCCCTGGGTGCCGCTTATCTCGGCTCTCCGTGCCTTGGGGAGCCCCCAGCAGCTCTGCTCCTATGCTAGTAAACTGAAGACCCTTTTCCTTCCCTTTTTTTTGCCCCCTTCCAAGGGCTGTGTGGTAACTGTGCAGCGCTGGCAGGTGCCCCGCTCGCTGTGTTTGGAACAAGCACCAACTGCTCTGCAGCTGTACTTTGCAGGATCAGGCCCATCAATTTGTTCAGAGAATTCCTTGCTTTTGCTGCAAAAAAAACAAACCCACCCTGGTTTGTGAATGAAAATAACCCCAGGGTTTGGTTTCTATGGTTACTGTTGCACTAAGGAAAACAGCAACTGTCTCGTTTCTTTATTTATTTGTTATTAAAATGTTGTTTGAACAACCCTGTCTCTCTTAGTTTTGGAATCATTATAAAATGGCTTCTCTCTTAGTTTCAGATAGGTACCAGTAAGTTCAGTGTTCATGGTTTTGCAGCAGCTAAAAGCTTTATAAGAGAATTGGTCTCTTTAGGGTAATATGAAGGCATTTGCTAAGTTCTGTAAAGCTAAGCTATTATAGCACAATGTTGTTTTAATTAAATGTGTATTGTTATGGGCAATTACATAAGCTCACCTTGTGTCTGCCTCGCTTTCTGTATGGTCACTGTGTTCATTTGAACTCTGCAGAAGGAAAGCAGAGGAAGAAATAGTTCCTTTTCTGTTCATATGTCCTCAGTTTTCCTATCAGTATTTCACTCAATAAAATATAACTATGAATAGCAACTCCTCACGTTAGAAAGAAATGTGTTACTTTATTTGGATTTAGCTAGGGGGGGGAAAAAGTCTTATTATAAATAGATAATGACAGTCTCAGGCTAATCCTCAGCTTCACTGCTAGGTTGTAACAGCTGACTAATGTCCATCAAGGCATCATAATTCTGTATATGAAACTGGACACTGGTAGGATTTTTTTTCCTCCCAGGTTAGTCCTTTCCTATTCAATTGCTCTTCACACAGAAGAAATTCTAAGCCTTTCATCGTCCTTCTTGTCTTCTGAATCTTTGCCATTCTTGGCATACCCTTTCTTTCCGATCAGGGAAGTATCAAATGAGTAGGTTTGTTGGTTTGCCTTGGATTTATTCAGACAAATAATTATTCTGTCTTGTTTTCTATTTGCTTCCTAACATTTGAGGTGCTTCTTTTCATGCCTGCTAAGCGCTGTAGCAGATGTTTTCATGCAGCAGACTGTGGTAAAACCAAGGTATCGCTCCAGAATGGCAGCTGTCGCTTCAGGATCCACCATTTTCTGTACAAATCCGGGATTCTTTTCTTTCCTAATTTTCATTTCTTGACATTCACCTGCTGTGAGTTTCATCTGCCTGAAGTGATAGTCTTCTAAGGTCCTTCTGCAATTCTTCAGACACTGTCGTAATCTCTGCTATTGACAACGTAACTTATAAAACGTATATAACGTAACCTATAGACTCATAGAATCGTCAGGGTTGGAAGGGACCTTAAAGATCATCCAGTTCCAACCCCCCTGCCATGG
>WUAM01000287.1:96995972-97022641 GCA_024336885.1 Actenoides hombroni
ACCCCCCTGCCATGGGCAGGGACACCTCCCACTAGAGCAGGTTGCTCAGAGCCCCATCCAGCCTGGGCTTAAAAACTACCTTGTTCCGTTTTTCCTTTTGGCTGTATTTTCATTCATCTGTGGAAGCAGAAGCCTTTTCCTAGCGTGCCAGATCTGTCACTTTTCCCATGCTAGCCCACAGCAACTGAACAAAACTGTGCAAAACATTGTATCCCACCTGAGCAATGTGAAAATTAGTCACTAATCCACCTTAGTCATTATGACTCCTCTTTAGGTTGAAAGAGCTAAAAACTCCAGAAATCAACTCAGATCTTTAATTTTTGACATCTGTCTGAAGGCTGAAGTTTTCCGCAGAGTAAGTTCAGTCTTATCTACCCTGTTTTCAGTTTTAGAAACATTTGTAGTGTTCTTAGTTCCTTCAGGCCTTCTGCTGGTCTTACAAATTTGGGAAAAAAAAATAAAAAAGCAGGCTAATTTCATACTCCTGGTTTTAGGATCTCAGGATAAATCATTTGTTGTTGTTCTGTAGGATTAAAAGATGCATATGAGTTTAAGCACAATGCTATGTTTCCAAAGAATATTAATTTTCACCTGAAAAAAACAAATAACCTGATGGATGATTCACAGATTAGATATGAAAACACATTTTGTTATGATCTGGGAACATGTGGTCCAAGAAATAAACAGGTTAGCAAAGATATACATTAACATATAGCCCACTGGACAGTTGTAGTTTCAAATTAAAGTAAAAGAAAAAGTAAGAAACCTGTGGGAAAACTGGTTAAACGTGTTCATGGATCACTAAATTTAACTATGCAGAACCATCAGAGTCGACAATATCTTCTAGCAGAAGTGGAGCTGCCTCTGGATTGAACGTGTAAGGCTAACAAGCCTCACTGAGCAGCACAAGTACCCCTTTCCTTCATAAGCAAGCACGCAGAATTGCTTGTTGATGTTCTATGCTTCAGTACTTCCTGAAGTGTTACTGGAGAGCTGCATTTTAGTGGTGGTGCTTTGTTGGACTGTTGTGGTTGCCTTCCGTTGAGGACTGACTGTCAAATCTAGATGCAGCACTCAGTAGGGAATAAGGGAAGCCTAAGCTGTAACTGTGATCCATTTCTAGAAATGCAAGAAAATTAAGTAGTATTAACTGATAAATAGAATTAAACTGTAGCTTAGCTCCTCCTCTACAAGCAAGCATTCTTTGCAGGCATGGGGTGATAGAAAAAATCACACCCCAAAGTTCTTCAGTGACTGTCTAAGAAAACCTTCTGTTCCATAAGTGTTGGAGATACTTGTTTCTGTATTGACCAGATCCCAGTAAAAGGGGAGGATGTGGGACCACTCCCATGATCCCTGTATTTTTAGCAACATACGAGCATAGGTAAGAGCTGTCAGATGGCCCAGGATTGCAGGAGTGATGCAGTGGGGTCTAAATGTTGCCTTTACAATGCTGCTAAACCATCTCTGGTGAATGCTCATTGGCTGTGGTTGAGACTCGGTGCCAGTGCAATTTTACATAGGAAATTTGAAGAGCTGGGAAAGTCTGCAGAGTGAGTCTTGATGGGAAAAAATCTCATCTGGGTGTATTTACACAATTCTGTGTCAGTATATCTCTATCAGTGATTGTAATAAGTCCTTTTTAACAACAGTAGCTCTTACAGGTAGTACCCCCAGGTACCTTCTCTAAATTCCAGTTGTTAATGCCTTTTGAATTCTTAGCACCAACTAGACAGTGATAAGCTCTCCAGTGTTTCTGAAGCAAAAAAAGACAATATCTTGGTCAGAATAAAAATGTGTCTAGGTAGCTTTTTTCCAAAAATGCATTATGGGAAGAAGGTTATCTGTTTTTCAAGAAACTCCTCCCACTTCTTCCCATTTAAAAATACATCATGCTGTGACAATGAAGTAATCACAAGATGAATCAATGACAGAAGAATTGAAGTCATCTTCTGGAAAAAAAATATATGGCAGACATTTTTAATTACCTAAAAAAAAATAAAATTAGAGGAAACTACTGTGATGACACTGTAGTGAATCATGCTCTTTAAGTATTGTCACAAGATACAACCATCAAAGATGAGGAGTGTGCTTCTCTTCTAACATGTAATTTTCCTGTGAAAACTCATGCTTGAGAAGATGCTACTTTTCAGTTATAAATTATGATTAACCTTTTGTTTGGTTTATTGTGAAATCCAAAGATACTTATTGAGCTCTACAACTTATATTTGATAAAATTGTAATGCCATGCAAGACCACACAGACTAAAAAAAAAAAATTGACATTGCTCAGCTATTAAACTGTGTTTCTAATGAGATCCCAAACTGAATTGATCATTGCCAACAAACTCAAAAATCCTCAGAGTTTCCAAGACATGGAAACCTGGTCGTATCAGGACTGTCAGATTATCTACTTCTCAAGGAGATTTATTTTTGTGCTGGGAGGCATAAAACATGGAGATTATTGGAAAGGACACATTTTCCTGACGTTCTCCAGGAGCTCCATTATGCTGAAAGTAATTCATTTTCAGCACTCATTATCTGAATATGTTGTTCATAAGAAGAAAATATTCATTATTTCTATTAAACTCCAGTAAATGTACATATCCCAGCACATCAACAGTCCCCAAAGAAATTTCTAGCATCAAATCTAATTTGGCCAGCCACAAAATCTCAGCAAACAAGGTTAATAAGAGATTATAAAAATGCTGATGAGTTTCAAGTGAATCCCAACTTGGCAATTATCACAAAAACTATTACTATTCAAAAATAATCTGATGTCAAGTTAAGATCCCTTCTTCCTCCTTTCTGCAGCTGTCCAGTGTATAAGATCTTTTTCAGCATTAGGGATTTTTAACCCCTATGTCCAGCTCAACATTCTTTCTAGTAACAAAAGCAAGCACATTGAGTAACATTTAGGTTCTCCAATTAAATATTTTTTTTCCTCATGGAATTACTTCAACACTTTGCATTCTGTCTGTAAGGTCATACTCCTGCAAGGGCAGGAATTCATCTTATATTAAATAGTAAAATGTATAAATCCAAACTGCTTTTCATTTTCTAGGCTTTCCTCTTCAATGTTAAGATTTTCAGTCAACATTTAGGATTATATTAGGTTTCTGTCCTTCAAACAGGACATTTAAGATGCTGTCTGTCTGTGGCAACTCCTTGCTGATGGTGTTGAGTTCTCCTGTGCCCATAATTGACAGTAAAGTAATTGAAGGTGTATGGACAGGCAGAGGACACTCATTTCAAATCTGCCTCCCCACCAAAGGAACGTTCATTGAATGAAAACAAAGTTCCAAAAGCTCTTTTTACATACAGCTGTTACATGACTGCAGCCAGGTCCTCTTTTCTGTCAGTGAACAGAAAGGGTTAACAACATGAAGAACCATTTGCTGCACAGTACATTGCCATCGGTATTGTTACCATCCTTTATCTTCTAAATCGTCGTGAGCAGAATTTCTGAGCAGTGTCTTCTGCCAGGAAGGGCCAGGCTGTACTAAGCACTGAATAAGCGTATCTCAGGAAGCCTATCATCCCAATGGCAACATTAATGGAGAAGACAAACAGATTCTGCAGAGAGCAGATTAACTGATCAAAGGATTCGGATATGTACAGATGCTACAGAAGCAGGAGTAGAAATTGCAAGTTGTGACCCACTTGATCTTGCAATTAATTCTTTACACTGCAGGATAGGTGCATTTCAAAAATGTTTTTTTGAAAAGAGAGAATAACAATTACCAGGTGACACATTTTTGGCTACAAAATGCATTTTTGGGCAGTAAAGACTGTTTACCAATTTCTGTTGAAGTAGTAAGATTATTTCAATCAAGACAACCCTGGGAAAAAGAGGGAGTAAGTTAAATTATATGTGCAAAACCACATTAGGTTGGTTATTATTTAGCTTTATTATTTGCACTTTATTATGCTTAGTTATTATTATTTTATCATTTAGTTAACTAAATTTACATTTAAACCTAACTAATTTTACATTTTTGTTTATCTGAAAATAAAGGGCTCCTTGAAAAGTAATCAGAATCTTTTGGTTCATCCAATTATACCAACAAGAGTGAATTTCTCTTAACTTTTTGTTCTGATGGAAAAGCTGAAATGTTGTTTCAGTTTGACCCCAGAAGAATTGGGTCCAAGGTAATTTTCATGTGTATCTTCACCGGTGAACCAAAACCAATACTTGATTTCAATTTTTTTTTTGCACCACTTGCTCTATGAATTTGGTATCCTACTTATTGCCAGACATTCTGTATCATTAAGTAAAAGTGATTTCTTCTCAGCCTCTTGTGGTTTGTTCAGGCAGCCCCAAGCTAAAAAACTCAGGTACTTGGATGGTGTATCTCTGAACTATGCTACGTTTCAGAAAAAAGACAGGGCAAAATTCAATATCAAATGGAATTAATTTCTTACTTTCCCAAAGTACTGTTGTATAGGATCATTCAGAGTTAGCGAGAGAATGAGTTCTTTCTCCAAGTAATCAAGTTTCCTGGATGATCTTTTCTTGCCCTTCCCCTGTTTTCATCTCAGTTTGTTTTGACTGATTTTTTTTTTGTGAGGTTTGTCTCTCAACTTGTTTCCTAATATCCAGTGAATCTATCCTAATACCTAATATCTCAAGTCTATATCCCAGCCACAAATCAAGGACATCTAAATCTTTCTGTCAAAGAAAGATGAATTAATGAAAATGTAATTTCATCCAGCCTGAAAAATGCCCCAAAGTACCTTCCATCCCTCAGAGCTGAATTTCTCTGTGATAAGCTACTGTAGATATTCCTGAACTACAAAAGAGAGGTAAAAAAATTACTGTTGCTGGGTTTTGTGCCATGACATCACGGTGGCTAATTTGCTTGTGTTCGCTAAGTAATTTTCCAACACTGTCTCTTTTTAATACATGCTATCTACTTAACAGAAGGCAACCAAATACTGATTGCTCAGTGTATGTCAGGAAGCAGATAAGGCAGTAATCTGGGCATCGAGAAATTTCATCTGACACAAAACAAGAAATTCTGTGATACTTTAAGGAATCAAATACTTTTTTTTTTTAGCTTTCCTACTTCAGGTTTTTATTCCACAAGTATGATTTTCCTTTGACCCCTGAAACTCTTGTGCTCTTGCTGCCTTAACTCCTGGCAGAATCCACTACGAAACAAGTCGCTCAGCACAGCTTTGACAAATTCAACACAACTGTTGCAGCAACTTTCCACATAACTCACAGACAGTCTCCTCCTGCGTTTCGTTTTCATTTCTCTTGCTTTTTTAACTTGTACGCATTGTTCATTAAAGACATCTGTGTGGCAATGGAAAGCAATGAAAAGTTGTTGGGTGTCCTCATGGTATATGCAGGTGTTTTTACCAGACTGACTGAGCAACCGTGGTTTGAACAGCAATGGAGCTTGACAACACGTTACACAACAAAGCTTTATTGGTGCAGCAAGAAAGGTGAGCAACAGTGCACTCATATGGCAGGTCACCCAATCACCCACAGCAAACACAGGATCATAAATGATGCCAGAGCTCAGGTTGGCTGTCGGGGACCCTTGGTGTCTGGGTGCTCTAGCAGCAACAATCAATCATGCAAATGCCTTTTCAAGGTGGGTAAGAGTTACCTTGTCCTTGGGCTCCAGCAGTGGTAGTGTGATAGGAGAGAATCATACCTTGAATGGGTGATGTAGGCAGCATCCTACCTCTGCTGCCAACGTTGGTCAGTAGGCTGGGTGTCAGCAACCATGCTGGATCTCTCTCCAGGAATAAAAATAGTGCTTCATAATAGCTGAGGATGTAAATTGTGTGACATCTAGCATTACCACACATAAACACCTGGGCCTTAATGCTTTTCCAATCTGCCAACACTGGCAGGTCTGAAATCCTCTTACATGTAGCAGAGAAGGATCAGCTGGTTCTTGCTGTGGAAGGTACACATAGTCCTGCAGCTCTCCATTGCTTTAGGTTCATTTTGTACGAGCAGAAAACAGACTTTTAGACCTTCATACCTTGTCTTCAAAACTGTTTCATTCTGGAGTATCCCATTTCACTAAAAATATTCAAGAAGGCTTCCGTAAGGAAGCTGTAAGAACAGGAGTATGTAAGAGCTGGAATCATATGCCATCATACTCTTGTGCAGAAGTCTGTGCATAAAATCTGATACTCTGCCCATGTCATTATAACAATAGCTCATAGAGATTCATGTATTAAAATCTTTCCTGGAAGTTCCTATGTAAGCAATGTCACTGACGTGGACGTTATCACACAACAGATAGGAATGAGCTTCTTTGAAATGTTTCTTCTGATACTGATCTAATTTGTTACACTATGGGAGGTTTCTATACTTCAGCCATATGGTTCTAGATAGTTCTGGAGAAAAGGCAGTGAACAAGGAGAAGCTTCATGAAGCTTTTATGTTCTAGCCAAGACAGAGGTCCAACTTCTAGAGACTTTGCTACTTAAAATCCCGATTGCTAAGTTCAGCACGCGTCAGTAAGAGTGGTAACTTAGGTAACATAGGTGTGCTTCAGCTGTGAGCAGCACTGTTACTGCTACAGCTGGTTTGTTCCCTGTCCAAATTTCTCATTGTCTTTGCCAAATGGAACACAAAGCCTTTTCCTGTGGGTAAAGCAGCCAATGCTTTTGACACAGAATGCAGTTTGCATTGGTATGTGTCTGTATAAAATATGCTTTGTATGTGTCACTTCAAGACAAAATGGCACATTTCCTGAAGAAATGAGTCTGAGCCCTTCATTTTAGGTCTGGGTTTAGACACTTCAGTGATTGTACATACTTTTTAGGTTGATAGCTCCTCTATTCTTTTTCCTATTTTCAAGAGTATCATTTGGAAGACAAAAGTATGCAGAAATAAATACTTGAGGACTGGGAACAAATCCATCTTCTCTTTTCTAAATATAAGAGAGCTACTGACATTTAGAGATTGGAAGAAGATGAAAAACATATTAAAATGCCATCTTGCTGGAAAGATATGTATTTCACAGGAGTAAACAGTGTGAGACATTGATAATGATCCTATACAACAGAATTATATGTCTAAAATAAAATGATAATTCATACAGAAACATCATTAGTGGTTGAACATTCTTAATTCAAGGTAGAAAGCAGCTGCAGGCTGAACTAATTATTCAGTAAGATTGCTTGACTTCTGGAGGAATACAGTGATACATGGAGTTGTTGTTTAGTCATTTTTAACTTGAAGGTAACTGAGGTCAAAGCTCAGGTTTCTATGTCCAGCAATAGGTTCCTGAAACATCAATCACCACAAGTTTGTTGTTGTTTCTGATATTTGTAGGCTAAACAGCTGAGAAAATATTTACGTTCTCCTAAATATGAAATATTTATGTTCACTAAAATTAGATTCCAGTCAGTGCTGAGAAAATCCCTATTACACTGGGATCTGTTTAAGAAGTACAAGTGGAAAACAACCAAAAAAAAAGATGAATGATTTATTATTCCATGTTTTTCATGTTTAAAAGGCATCACTTAATACAGGGAAACAGTTCAAATAATACAACGTTCAGAGACAAAATATTATTGTTGCTGAGGTCATGCTGCCGCGTGTACGGAGATTTTAGATGAACATGTGCTTCTAAAAGGTAGCAGGAACAGAACTGAATGAGAGCAGCTTTTTTAACATCCCTCCCACGCAGCATTTTCATTTTATACTGTGCTTCAGACACCTATGCACCTCACTGATTTCTGTTGTCACAGAAGATTAGCATCAGCTAAGGTACAATACTTGCTTTTTGTTAGACACAAAAAAGTAGTGTGAAAGCTGTCAGGACATTATAGAATGTGCAGAGCTAGGCACAGAAGCACTGACAGCAGTCACTATTTCACTTGTGGTAAAATAGCAAGATTTTTAATTACTAGAGCCCAAAAGTTGTATATAAAAGAAGTTTGTTTAGACATGCCTAAAATATAACCGTTGGGAATGTTACTAGTAAAAGAATTCTATGCAGAAAGTCACAGCAAGATCAGTGTGTATGATAAGAAGACAGTTACAGGTTTTGTTATCAGTGTTAATTAGCTCACATAATGAATAAACATGAAATAAATTAAAAAGTGAGAAACTGAACTGTAAACATCCAGTGTCTAAGGCCAAGATGCACCCTTCTTTCCCTTTTCTATCCCATTTTCCTTCATTCTGTACTGGCATCCCCTAAGGTGATGATTCAACTGGAGCTCAGATTTTACAGAGCTGGAGCAAACTGATGAGTTAGGTGGTTAAATTTGGGAGCACCAAGCTTAATCACCAGAGTAGGCAACAATTATTTCAGATATGTCTTAAACACAATAAATAAAACAAACAACCCAGACCAGGCCTTGACAAATAATCAGTAGAACGGCAATCGCTGAAAGTGGACTGATAATAAATTGAAGCATTTTTTTAGAAAAACCTGGACAGATTTCTTTTTTTTTTTTTTTCCCTGTGATATTTATGCTTCATATTGAGACTACTGCTAATGCAGGTGCATTTATAGTTTGCAAAGTGTGGAAACAAGAGGAGCTATTCTTTATCTTATGATCCTGGTTCTTCAGCTTTCGGTTTATCCAATGAGAATTATTCTACAGAGTAGCTGATGCTTGGGTCTTGAGCACTGAAAAAGGAAATTGTACACGTTTTTCTTTGTAGAAACAATTTTTCATGCTTATGAAACAATTTAAGACCAGAATGAAAGAGCATGCAACTTCTCATGACTCCACAAAACATTGTTTTCTCTCTGATTAAACTGGTTTTGAGGGTTTTTTTTCCCCCTTTTGCATGTAGGAGATGAAATATCCATAGACAAGTCAGTACTGATTAATACTATTTCTTGTGCTACATCTCTAGCCTTCTTCCATTCTTATCCTCTTCTTAATGAAATTGTTTCAATCTCATTAGATTCTTGTATTTCACGTGTAACTCCTGTATAAAAAGGTAGAATGAAAGCCTGAATAGGCAGATGTCTCTCATTCTGTTTCAACCTCCACTCCCTTGCCACTACAGAGAAAATCTGGAGCTTCCCAAAATCATAAAACCTGAAACAGAATAATGAAAACCAGATGAAAACTACAGGTCAGCTCCAAGGGACTACACAAACTAATGATAAGTACCATAGAATTACAATTGGAATGGGAGAGGCAGAGCTTAGATCCAAGTAGTTCAAAGCTGGTGAACAGAAGTTCTCACCTGATAAGCTTGACTGTTGTCAGGTTGGTCAGGACTCAGCAGAACCGGGAGCCAAACCTGCATGCAGCAAGTCCTAAATCCTTAGAATGGCGATTGTATTTAGAACCAATTTATTCTTTTTAGGAACAAATTAAATGACAAAAAAAAAAACCCCAAAAGGTTGTTGGGTGGTCTTTTGTTTCTTTACAGGGAGGGGAAAAGAAAGGATGTGGTAACTTAGGGTGACTGCAATAACATGCAGTTTGGCAACAAATGTAAAATACAGTGACTGCAGGCAGAACGTCTGTTTGTATGTAGGAAATAAAAAAAAACACAGGGAGAAAGATCTTGTGGAGATGGATCTACAATACAGGTGATCTACAGTGAGCGTCTGTAGGAAAGGAATAGAACTCAGAGCAGTCCTGTGCTGGAAAACTATGGAAAGGTCTGAAGAAAAGGAAAAGGTGACCTTCTGAAAAAACAAACAATAAAATTAATATGTGTACATATAGGGATGGACTGCAAGGGGGAAAATGTTGTGAAATGAAGAGAAGAGATAGAAGTGGGGAAGACATCCCTTAGACCAGAGCGTAATCAGAAAACTACCAAATAATATTCTTTCTTTGAGAGGTTGGAGGGGAATGAAGGCACAAGGACCAAAACCAGGGAAAATAATAGAATGTACAGGGAAAAAGGAGTGGGGAAAAAGAATGATGAAAAACAGGCAAAAGGAAAATAACGTACAGAGTGAAAATACGTCAAGAAGAGAGCTCAAATACCCCCCATGTACAAAATTAAAAGCAATGCTTTAATCATTTTGCATAAATTACTTCTGAAACAGTAAAACAAACAATCATTAAATGGTCACATTTTTGCTGGAGGATGAGGAATGTTTTAAAAACTCCATGTGGCTTGAAAATGAGTTTCAATATATAGTATCCCTCCTGGAGATACAGATTTGTACTACATATGTACATATGTAGTACGTATGCAGTAGTACATAATGCTGAGAGTTCAATGCCACTATTAATACTTGATGAGAAAAAGACAGACTTGCAATAACGATTGTTTGTGCATCCTTATTTGCAGTTATAATGTATGTAAATTACTAGAAGTAAAATTTATTTCACTATTTTTTAATATCTTTTTTTTTTTAATATCTTAATTTCTGGATACCTGAGATGATAAAACAAATGTATCTTTTTTTCTCATTTTAATATAACTTGTGGACTTCCCATGTGCAAAGAAAACCTTTACAAGAACCTTGTATGTGGTTTGCTACAACTGGAGTCATAGAAGGACCTTACCTGTTACACCACTTAACATGTCATGTAATAGAGATGACTGTGAAGCTGCAGAGGCAGGCACCTGGGCAGGATGAATGAAATGCAAAGCAACACAATGCAGCACATCCAGGGAGGGACTGACTGCACAGGGCTGCTATGTCACTTCCAAAGTGAAAGAATTCAACCCGAATTTGGCACTGTGTAAGTAGAGAAAGAAGTTTTATGGGCAGATGTGAGGTATTCACTGTAACAGTTCATATGGCAGTGTATGGCCCACTATTAATGTCATCTGTTCACTGGTTTCTGATGGAAACTAGGTCTTACCATTGCTTTTCATCTTCACAGAACTTCAGTTCCTGCTTGGTAAAAACCTGTCCATTTCAACTTCAGGGCAGGAACAGCAGAGCATAAAAAAATTATTTGGGATAATAAAAATGGCTTTAGTGGATATTTCACCTTCACAAAAATACTAGTAGCAGATTTCTATAGTTTCCAAGGATCTTATTCTGCCACCTTTAGTCACTGAAGATAAGCAAGCAAATTGGAAAAATAAGGCTTATGGAAACAATGAATAAACCATTTGTCACTACATAAGTACTAGGAGACAGCAGTCATGGGTAAATGGTTGCTAATAAACATGCTAACCAATTATATTTAAGTAAACATATGATATGATTAGTCCACAACAACACTCTAAAAAAAATCATTTTTCTCCTTTCCACATTGACTTAACTGTTCCACAGACATTCAAAGGGTATGAAAAGATAAGAAACAATACTCAGTTCTTGCTTGTACCTGCTGGAATAAACAGCAATAATCAACAAGTATAATCTGTGTGGTTTACCCTGACATTCAGAGTTTCCTCTTTATTTGTTAGAAAGTTCAAAAGAAACGGTAAGTCTTCTGAGCATTCTGAGCTCAATCTTTAATTAACAACTTACATCTGTGGCTTTTACCTGAGCACTTTAGAAACTTAATACAGCTATCCAGAACACTTAGATAAAGAAGTTACATTCAATTTCCCTTCTGTAGTTTCAACTTTTACGTTTGAAATACATTTTGTGCTTCTTCACAGGGTTTTAATCACCTGTGTTGCATGTCTTATCAACATGTTACAGCATTCTGTTTTCCCATGGGTGGGAGATAAGAAAAAACAGATAGAAAATTCCACTGCAGTTATATAGGGTTCAACACTTAATTAATGATACACACGAAAAAGAAGAACAGAGCTCTGCAGCATAAAATTGTTCAGGGCAAACTGCTTAGCCAAGGCACAGCTCTTGGATAGCAAGAATGTACACGTGATTCCCATCATCCTTCCTATGGGTTTCACATGCATTGGTTGCTGAAAGATCAGAGGATTAACTTTAGCACTTTGAGTGAATAGTAAAGGTATTCATAATTCTAAGCAGTATTGTAGCAACTTCATTTTAATTATCTTTTAAGAAAAATAGGAGGGAAAAAAAAACACCTCCCAAGATTTTAGAAGTAATCACTTTACAAGAAACTTTCCTACTTGCTGAGTACCATCATTAGAAGTATTTTCTCATTTATAAAGGAAACATAAGGAAGGAATTTAGCAGTGATTTCAGTGTTCTTATGGAATGAAAATCCCATGGACTTGCTGAGAAAAGAACACAGCTGTGTTGTTTTATGAATTCTGGGTTGGGAAACTTTGAGAATTCTCTTTCATGCTGATTTTTTTTATATAAATGCCACCCCAGTTTAAAGACATTCGCTCGTTTGAAAGAAAATGCAAGTGCAAAACTCATATCAGGAAGTGTATCTTTTCCAGCTAAATGGAAATCTGAATTTATCAAATCAAAGCAGAAAGAACAGTTAGAAAAAAACTCCTCTTGTATTATCTTTTTAAAAAAGATCACACTTGCTTAGTCATGCCTTCTTTCAGATTGAATGAGAAAGCAACCAGCTCTTTAAAGCCACATCCACAATTAATGACATTTTCAGGTGATCTACCTTACCCCACAGCTTTGTCTAGCTGCTTTCTAGATGTCTAAGTCATGGCTTAGTTTGTCTTAAATTCCCTGGACTCTAATGCACACTTAGGAACACTCTCACCTGGGATACTCTGCATCCTTCTCTGGCCTTTGCTTCATATAATCCAGAGGTTGTATGTTTCTTCAACAGATATTCCCTTCCCAATTCCTATGTATATACTCTTGTCATGGCCAATATTAAATTCCAGGCGAAGGAGAGTGAGATGTGACTACTTAGAAGGGGAAGGTTAATCTTTGGTTGAATGTCTTGTGATTGGAGTACAAAAAACTGGGATAACTCTGTTAGATTTTCCCGGGAGTTATTTCTCCCTAATGGCTTATAAATTATGTAGGAAAGGTTTACTTTTTACCTTTCTTGAAACAACACTTTCTCCTAGTATAGAAGGGAATGAACAGGAATATTCAGTTTCTCTAATGTTGTGGTTTCATGGAAGAACCATCATTGAACTGTTCCTGAACCTTTTAAAGTAATATTAAAGGAGTCTCTGGATATTGCAGTGCTTTCTAGTAACACATCTGCAAGCAGTGGTTTCACCTTCTAACAGTGGAGGAAAGTGTTCTGTGTATTTTGTAGAGGGGCACATAAGCATCCCAGCATCCTCCCTCATACCTGGGCTGCTCTTGGGGCAGGTAAAGCACCTTTGGTACTTTTTCTGGGATGTGCAACTGGCTTTATACTACAAAGAATGACAGGAAATTTGTAAATCAATAGTAAAAGGAGAGGTAACTTTCTGAACGTTCAAAACTGGCTGTTAGTCTCACAGAGTCATTATTTTAATTGCTGTGGCACTATTTCTCAGTCTTACCTACGAATCCTATATATCACATTGTAGCATACCATATCTAGAATACTAATATAAGTTATCCCATTTTCTTTTTACTGTGCTGCAAATGGTTTCTAAGCCTCTACTTATAGCTTGTCATTAATTACAAAGAATATGTGAATAAGCTCACATTCCAGCAGATGTGTAGTTTTTGTGCTTTAATAAATTTAAATCCTCCTTTTTTTTTTTTTTTCTCAGCTGGATGTGGTCGTGATGCTTTAAGGGAGGATCAAACTATTTTCCAGATTAAAAATCAAAAAAAGGAAACAGCATCAAGACACGTAGGAGCCTTCTCATATGAGGGGACATTTTACAAACTTTGCATTTCTTTATTAGCAGGAAAGACAGTATTACCAACATGAAAGGCAGGATGACCCAGAATTATTTCCTTAGGGCAACAGGCATCTAACCTTCCTCCTTGAAAGTCAAAATTCTTCATCTAATATTTCAGTTTTGGACTAAACACCATGATCATAATCAAAGTGGAGAGTGAAATTACTGCTTGGGGACACATCAGGGACCATCTGCTGGAGGTTTCCACACTAGCCCCAGAATCACAGAAACTTTGTGAGCCTTGAGCAGGCTTGGAAATGACTGTTGGGGTTCAATGGCCTCATGTATTGTTTCCTCACAAATACTCAGAATATTAATGCTAACCTGAGACTATCTGATCTGCCTACAAAATTCCTCCAGTCCATTACAGAAGTTGCTGGAGGTATGTCTCCTTTGACAGGGCAGGATTCAGATGAGGCAACCCCCCTCCCTTTTTATGGAAACAGGGCAGAGTAACTCCCTGGGTCTCATCCTGGTGCAGAGTCATGATGTACCCAACCTATTCTCCCAGATCCAGGAACTGAGGAGAATTTCTTGGTCCCACCCTGTAACTTCATATTATTTTAAAGTAGCTCCAGCTGGCAAAACAAAATCGTTCCCAAGCAGAAAACTGATAGCAAAAACTGAAATCCTGCCTGAAGTATTATTTCTCCCATTTTTAGAGTATTATCAGAATCTCTATCAAGATTAATGTACACATGGCTGTAGATGATGCCAAGGTATGAGAAAATAAGAGTAAAAGGTCGTAACAGTTTGGTCAGATGAAAACCAACAAGGATGTTTGCTGTAAGTTTTTCTTGTCCAATTTCTGAGAAACATTTTAGAGAAGAGTTTAAAAGAAGTAATTGATAAAAAAGCCCCACCATTATTTCGTTTTAAACAGAGGTTGAATCAGAATTATTTTGATATTCCTCTTTTAACAGGACATTCTTCTATCCATTTTACCAAATGGGAAAATTATGGATACAAGTTTCTTTATATTTATAAAAGAAATTAACCTCTGTCTCTTTTATATACGTCTGTACAATGTTCTTGATGTTATCTGCTGAACTGAAACCAGAATCTGGAAACAGGTATGTCTGCTGTGTTCTCCGCAGGTGCTGAGGCTAAATATACCTCAATCAATCCAAAATGATAAAAGCCTGCCCCAGCTTTCTCTGGTTTTTCTTTGACAACATTTATTTCTGATCTGGCTTAGTACACAGAACTTCCTTCAAACTCACTCCTTCGTAACCGTGCCCCTGGGATCAGATAACTCTTCTTTGAGCTCTGTTCCTTTCAGCATGAACAGTGAGGAACCATTCCTTCAGATCAAATGGAGCTATATCCATATGAAATTCCTGTGATTATGATTAGAATCAGCTCTTAAACTATGAACCCTTAGGGAACTTTTCTGCACCCCCCTGTCTCCCACCCCAGCACAGGCTGGCTTGTGAAAAAGGTGACTTGCCAATCACCTGACGTTCCTCTCTGCCCTCAGTATGGCAAAATCCGCCGCATAGCTCCATTGAGGACTCCTGGATGTGTTAATGTCAGACTTGCTATGGCAAACAGCAGATGTGTGGACAGCCAAAGTTGTACCGAGTGCCTCGGTGCCTTTCTTGGCACAGGCTGAGGCGTGTAGTACAAATATTGCTGTTCAGATAAGTCAACACGCGGCCAGCTTTTGAAGAGGTTGCAGAAGGATGAATTCAGATGTTTCACTCAGAAAAAGAAATATTTATCCAACTGCTCCTGAATCTACAGAGCCCTATCTTTCTTCCAAAATAGCAAAATGACATGGTTGTACAGATGGACACACACACACAGACACAAGGGAGGAACATAGTGACATCCATTTGAATGGAAACAGGAGAAAGGTACTGATTTGAAAGCACCAGCAGGTTGGGAGGCTGAGTTCAGTAGCTTCCTCATTTAGATGTAATTTCCTGCACCATAGCTAATGTCATTTACATGAAGCTGCAAGAAGCTTTTTCAACTTTCAGTTTATTCAGCTACCTTTTTAGAGTGATAGTGAATGTTTGGTTACACGTCACCCGTACCATACCTGTGTTTTATTCAGATAGCACTGGAAAAACAAGGAGGTAAAATTGGTCCTTTTTGCTTAACAAACAGAGCTGTTTCATTTATATTTTCCTTCATTTGTATCTAAATCTGCCAGTTCTCATAACAATATTTTAGCAATGTATTTTAGAAAGTAAGCAGTGCTTTCAGCTGGAATTTAGTAGCACTTGTGTCAAGATATCTTTTATTTTGCAGCTGATTTAGAAGAGGTCAGAGTACAACCCATTTCCAGTGTCATATGTGAAATAACATTGTGATTACTTTGCATCAGGTATATACATCTGATTCAGAAAAAACTCATACTTTTTCTCCCAGAGTTTTACTTCAGTATCATAGTGTACCTTCTTAAGTGTTCTATATCATAAGCATATGGACAAACAAATGGAGTCAACTGCATTCATTCTGCTAAGGCAGAAGAAGAACATGTGACCCCTACAAGTCACAGGACACATTGGGAATGAGCATTTCTTTTATATTAAACACACACAAGGATATCTCAAACTTTTATCAGCTGCAGTCAGAGGTAGATCAAGAACCATTGGATACAGCCAAAGTAAGACAGAGGTAATAAAGAAAACTGAAACTATTCATACAGATGACTTTCTCAATACCATGTTACCCATGAATGAATAATAATATAATGAATCAGTATATCAACTTCTGCTTGTTATTGGATGCTTCAAACATTAATTTTAACTCAGTTTTATTTTACTTAGGACAAAAATTCTTGACTTTTACAAGCAGGCTTGTCTGGATTACAGTGATCCATAGAAACATGCCCTCTCAAAATGATCACTCAGCAGATCTTGGCTAACAGTATCAATTGAAACTACCAAATACATCTTTACATTGACAGTATAATTATGCTATTTGCTGGCAGTTTAATCTTGGCATTCAGACTATTCCTGGATAGCAATTTCGGCCAAACATATATTATGGATTTGCTCCCACAAGGAACAATTTAGAGATCTGTAATGTAAATATTAAGGTTGTTGTGAAATACGAATGGAAATAAGTATGTGTGAAAGCACCTGAGAAACAACAAGGCAAGGGTTTGAAAGAATAACTAAAATTAACTACCAAGGTCACTGTTGACAGCAATGAAATTGTTAAACATTGCAAAGGTGTTGCTTATATCAAGATTGAAATGTCTGAGCAACAGCAAAGCCATAGTATAGACAACTCATGAGCAGAAACCCCAGGCCATTGTAACAAGAGATAACACACATATATACTACTTCTTTTCCTGTCATTGCAACGGGAAGGTGCACTCTAGTCTTAAAGATACTTAGGACAAGGAAAAAAAGGTAATGGTCAGTAACCTTGCCTCATGTTTATGAAGGGTGAAGTAACCAAGATTCTGAGTCAACCAATCAAAGAATAGTAACTGCTGACCCCTAAAGGGTAGGAATGACCTATACAAATAACAGTTCACCAATTAGCAGTCAGGAAGAGTCCAGAGACATAGTTAGGCGTAGCGAAGACACACGCCGTGGTGGGTCACACTCAAAGTACAGACTAAAGAGATACTATCTGTAATTGGCATCCTTCATCCTCCACATAAGGTGAAAATAATCGTGGCCTGACCACTGACACATACATACATTGGTACTTTTGAGTATGGGAGAGGGATTAGGTGACATCTAGTATAGAATATGCATGAGTGACTGAAAAGAGTTTAGCTTAAAATAATTATCACTTTCCCTTCATTTTGGGATCTCACATTGAATTTTGTGATGTTATTTCCTGAAGTAAGAGGGAAGACAACCTTCATTGCTTTAGAAAACCCATTTTAGATTTACTTAAGTTTTGTGAAATAGGTGGGTAGAACCATTAAATAATCAATAATCCTATGAATGAATTAAGCTCTCTTTCCTACAGGTAAGGAGAGAAATAGGAAATAAAGATTGCATCTATTTTGAGATGTTTGAAACATATAACTGGGACATGGGCTGGGGATTACCCAACCTGATTCATAGGTCTAAACTTGGATCTGAGCCCTGTAGCATATGCTTGCAGAGCTTCATAGGAGGCATTACACCAAGCTTGGCTTCAGCACAGGCTAAAAAACATTGGAAAACTGCTGCTTTTGTTGAGTTTAATCCTAGCAGCTGCTTCCCCAGGAAAGCCAGCAGAACTTTTTCTGCCTTATAACCTGGTTGGGTCCTGGCAGACTGTAAAAGAGGTTGCAAGATAGAAAACAGTCACATTCATGTGTGTCCCTGTGAGTAGTGTTAATGCACATGTTACAGCTCCTAGCACCCTACCTCTGAATTTGCTGAATTTTCAAACCACTGGGTGGGTGCTTTATGGAGATTTCTAGCTTTTCTTTTTATGCTTGGCTGGCCCCTAGCCCTGCCTGATTATTTTACCCTGTATACCTAAGGGAGTTAATAATCTCTCTGCTGTTATTCTGATAAGGCATCTGCACTCTCTTTTACAACATTTAACATTTAGACAAGCTCTGACTGTTGTATTTCCATAATGGATTGTTACCATTCCTTTTATTAATTGAGTTTATAAAAAGCTTTTGCCTCTTATGTGAAGGGGCTATTGCCTCTGGGGCTGCTTGAAAAATAATATCCAAATGCTAATTGAACTCAGCAATCCCTATTGCACCAGCGTTATGTGTCTCATCTTTGGAAGTCAGACCCTGCTGATACTGTTGACAACATCACAATATGTTTTCTAGGAACAAAGTGCAAAATTTAATTAACCGGTTGACATGGTTTAACCCCAGCCAGCAATGCAGCCCCACACAGCCACTCACTCATTCCCCCATGGTGGGGAACGGGGAAAGGGTAAAAGTGAGAAAACTTGTGAGTTGAGATAAAGACGGTTTAACAGGCAAAGCAAAAGCTGCATGTGGCAGTAAAGCAAAACAAGGAATTAATTCACTACTTCCCATTGTCAGGCAGGTGTTCAGCCATCTCCAGGAAAACCGAGCTTCCTCACATGTAACAGTTACTTGGGAAGACAAACATCATCACTCTGAATGTCCCCCCGCCTCCTCCTCCTTCCCCCAGCTTTATAGGCTGAGCATGACATCATATGGTCTGGAACATCCCTTTGGTCAGTTGGGCTCAGCTGTCCCAGCTCTGTCCCCTCCCAACTTCTTGTGCCCCCCCAGGCTGTTTACTGGTGGGGTGGGGTGAGGAACAGAAAAGGCCTTGTCTCTGTGTGAGCACTGCTGAGCAGCAGCTAAAGCATCTCTGTGTTACCAATGCTGGTTCCAGCACAAATCCAAAACACAGCCCCATGCTGGCTACTATGAGGAAAATTAACTTTATCCCAGCCCAAACCAGCACATTGGCTTATCAGTATAGATAAACTGACGTGTGCATGTCTGCATGTATATGTGTGTGTGTACGTTTGTGTTCAGTAGACATTCCTTTGTGCCTAGGACGTTTTAAAATCAGTAGTTTACTGATTGGAATAATGAAGAATATTTGGGAAGTTGCATTTAGGCATGTTTCTTAAATAACTGCCTCCTGATGAAATCTGTGGTTTATATGAGGTTTAGTGTAAGAACAATAATGACAAAGCAGAAGCAGAATATAATTTGAACTGGTTTTTTAAGCAATCCAGTTCATACAAAAGTGCATTATAAAGGCAACTGCAAAAGAGATGGAACAACGAAGAAAGCTGGCAGTTCTGATAGAGTAGCAGGCTACAGCAGGGAATACTCTGAATGGGATTAATGTTTAATAAACTGTGTCTCTCCATGCAGATTAGACGGCATAGAGGCTCCCAGGTTTGTTTCTGCACACCTACAGCCTGAATGGGGAAACGTGTGGTGTGGCCTTAGCAGAAATCTAGGTGCCACCTGTAAGCAGTCAGATCTCGAGGCCATAATTGGAACTAGTTTCCACTCAGTTTCTGCACTCAATATCCAGTATCAGCCTATCTTGCTTTCTGAAAGATAGGGCTTTCAGGCCCAGTTCCCAAACTGGCAGGAACAGGTAACTCTCACCAGGAAAGTACACTGCTTTTATTAATATCCACATCTCCCAGCTCCAAACGTACACAGACTTATGTTGGGTTTGTGACAATTTCAGCCTTGGTCCCTGTGAACAACTGTGACTAGCGTTTTGGCTAGTGAGATGAGCTGTGTGGGAGTCGTTCTTTCTCATAAAAGCAAAATACCACTCATGATTTGAGCTGTAAGCAGAAGCTGGCACCCTTGCAGCTCACAAAGGCAAAGGTCTTCTTGGTTTTAGGAAACTGGCAGTCGGATCACTCTGCTTAACCTTTGAGGAGGCGCGTGGCCTTGCCACTGATTCTGAAAGATTGGTCCCTGGGCGGTCATTGAGTCACTACATTTTATTTGTGAATACATAAACGTAGTAGAAAGCGACTCAGAATGGTTGCCCATTGCAGTAAATAAAACCCGTGTGAAGTTAATGTTATCTCTGAAATACAGCGCTGATGAAAACTATCCAGGAAAACTGGTGTTATTTTTGCAGTCTCCCTTTTAAACACAAGATTGACTATTTGCAGGCACTACAGAGAAAAGGCACAGATACGAACTGAAGACCTTAAAAACATAATAATGTTTAAAGCTTAAGATATTTAATCTATCCCAACTGGAGATAAAGAGATAACTTGATTATATTGTTTATAAAACAACATCAGTGGAAAATACCATGCACTGGACTAGATGCCTTTCTGAAAAGTACTCTTCAATCAAGTAGTTTGTTTGGCTTGATGATGGAAGTGATAGCACATCAGGTAACTGATTAAAATATTTTCTTGTAGAATATAGGAATTGAGTGATTGCTTAAAATCAGGTTGAATTGAAACTTGTTTTGGTTTGCATAGCATGAGTGACTTTGCTTAGCTTGTATTAAAGAATACTAGTCACTTAGCTCAAATAAGTAAGCTTCAAATGGAATTAATCGCTCCGTGTGATTTGGTGTACTGTTTGTTTAGTGTAATTTCCTGTGAGTAGCTAGATTTACTGAAGCCTTAGGCCAAAAGCAGTGATCTTATGTTGAACTACTTCATTTCCTCTGTACTGAGCCCAAGGGGGAGGCAAGGAGAGGGCCTGGCTTCATTTGTGTAACTTTGGTGTTGCAACAGTTTTGAAGAATTTGAAGGCAAAGCAAACATTAGCTGCTGTAATCCATGAGGT
This sequence comes from Actenoides hombroni, assembly GCA_024336885.1. Classification (NCBI taxonomy): domain Eukaryota; kingdom Metazoa; phylum Chordata; class Aves; order Coraciiformes; family Alcedinidae; genus Actenoides; species Actenoides hombroni. The sequence continues at coordinate 97,016,800 of WUAM01000287.1, forward strand.
GAAATGCTCTCCTTCCCTTTGGAAGGACACTGATTGCACCAAGTCAAAAGGGAGGCAAAGTGCCAGCAGCATGTGTCAGGTGTAGGGGGCCAGTGGGGACTGGCCGTGGGCAACTTATGTCAGACCCCTCCTGAGAGCTTGTAAGGAGGAGGAGGTGGCTGGACCACTGCAAGAAGGGGAGAGCAAGGAATGTCACTTACCCTGACTTTAGCACAGCCTATGACACAGACTACCACAATATCTAAAAGCAGAGGGGTGAGGCATGGACAGGAAAAGGGAACTCCAAGGTAGGATGACCAGTGCCTTGTGATCAGTAGGACAAAGCCCACCCGTGGGACAGTTCCTAGTGGTGTAGTTTGAGGAAAATGCTGGGGCTGATGCTACTTGGTGAACATCTGAAGTAAAAGTGACTCCACCACCTCCCTGGGCAGGCCAGTCCAATGCCTGACAACCCTTTCTGGAAAGAAATCCTTCCTAATATCCCCTGTGTGGCCTGCCCTGGGTGACCCTGCTCTGGCAGGGGGGTTGGACTCGATGATCTCCAGAGGTCCCTTCCAACCTCTACTATTCCATCATTCTATGAATAGAGACTCTAAAAAATGCCCGTAATTAGAGCAACAGTACATACAGGTTTCCAATGTCATTTTTTAATCCATGAATCTTATCTTGCTAGAACTGGAGCATCTGGGATGTTTGCCCAGGCCACCTGGAAATCCTTGGTATATCCACTGAATTGTGCAGATGACCTGTTCCTATACAGTAAATGAATCCCATTCTGAGGTGTTAGATTTCCTGTCCAGATGGGTAACATGTATAACACACGCACAATTTTGTCTGGGAAATTCTGGAAAATAATATGGTCTCTATGTTTAAAAAAATACTGTAAAAAAGTTCCGTGGATATTATTGTCCCTTTTTGCTCACCTGGGAGATGACAGTGTCTCTCATTTCAAAGGGTGGGTTTTATAGGACTTGTATCTCTGCCTTGTCTCCATCCATTCTCACATATTCTGATACACATTAAAGATTTGTTCAAACAACTGTGCAGACAAAAATGTAGAAGAGCTATTATACAAACTAAATGTGCTATATAACTGTATGGTGTATTGCCATTATGTAAAGAAAGTTAGCATTAAATCTTTTATTTTCAATTAATTCACATGAAGGTGAAATGTTGGAAGTTTCTTAAAAGTCAACACAAAGAATGAGGGTGAATTTTTATTAAGCAAGCAAATGCTGGGGAGAAAACCAATAGTTATTAAGTATAAAGCTCTTCTAATAACCTGTAAAATGTGCGTGTGTGTATGAGTTGGGTTTTTGTGTGTCTTGGTTTTTTTGTAGTTTTTGGTTGTTTTTTTCCCCTCCTTATGACAGAAAGATAGAGAACAGGGTTATCTCAGAAAAAAAGAAATTATTAGACAGGCATGATCAAGGATGAGGGAACACCCAAGGGACAACTTCACAAGCTTTTGCTCAGTCAACCCTGCAATGAAGTGCAACCTTGTGGAAGTAAAGACACCCGAGAGGCAGAGGCAAGGCACATCCCAAAATTGAAAATCTCTAAGTCTTCTGTAGGTGTAGCTTCATGCTAAAAGACTTAAACATTACCCTAGATGCACACTGTGATTTGCTGATGAACTCGCCAATATAATGTATAAATTCTGCGTGAAATCAAATGCATTTTTATTATAGCACAAGGATGCTAATATATGCATTTAAGATAATGAAGTTTCATTGCTCTGGCAAATGAAGGCAGGTGGGGAGTAGTCACTAGTCAGAAAGCTCTGACAGCATACAGGGACCAGTTTAGAATGTAAAAAATTAAAAGGGTGCTTGCAGAAGATGTCGCTTATTTGATTTGGGTATTGCCTTTATCTCTGAAAACGAATTCTCACCAGTATTTAAGAGTTGCAGACTAGATCTAATAGGCATTTTTCGTTTATGTTTCACACAAATCCCCTCAAACAATTTTGTGATCAGGAAGCCTATTTATATTGCATCTACTTAGATAAATAAAAGACTAGTGCATTGATACCGTGTAACATATCAAAAAGATCTGTTGAAACATGCTGGTTACTGGCAAGTGTGTTTTTATATTCCTCAGGGAAGTGGGCAACGTCACTGGGACAATGACTTGAAGAAGTGATGGTTCGGTGATTGCTGGTGGGATCAGACCTTGTGATTCAAGTGTTAGTTTGATAGATCTTGAGGATTCCAAGGGTGTTCAGTCACTGCAGTGAAACGAACAGGTCTGCTTCTTTCCGTGTGGGCAGCAATCCTAAAGTCAGCCTTTGCTTAGGTGCCTGTCTGTGTGCACACCTTGAAGGAGTTTCCAAAGAAGTGAGAAGGCTTTGGTCTTACTGAGCTGTTAGGAAGTAGTAGAAGGTTCTCCTGTAGTCAGAAGAAGAACCAAGCTATGTCCAGCTCCAGTGAAAAGCTTTGGTATCGGAAGTGAGAGGGAAAATAGTTGTCATAATGAAGTGTTGTTGCAGATACTTGGTTGTGACTGGGTGATTATAGACGATTTACACTGGCTGCCACATTGAATCTAGCAGGCAGTCTCAGATAACAGTAAGTAGCCAGCTTCCCACTAAAACAGTTGTGATGTTACCCAGGGAGCTACAGAGGCTGTTCTACACCTGGCATCCCTTGCATGCCAAGGGAACAGAGCACCTTGTGGTGTTGGATGCTTGCCTCATTGTGCAGTGGTGCATCAGACATTGCTGTGCAGACTTTATCTCTGCAGGCAGATGGTAATTCAGTGGTGTCAGAGAACTCACTTTTTGCTTGGTGCTGATACTTAGTTTCATGAAAAAAGTAGTATTTAAATTTATTTTCAAGAATCATTACATGCAGATTTTTCATACTTGCTTGAAATGCAGCGGGCTGTTTGATGGTCTGTGTATTCCAGATATCTCTGGGATTTTGAAAAAGTGTAATAATATATTTTAATTACATTTCAGAATGTCTTCTGTTCCTGCATTGACTAGTGCACCTGAAATGTCACTGGAAATAAAACTAATGCTCAGTAAGAGGATAAAGAGTAATGTTCAGTCCGGACGTAGATATCCATAACTGTTAGCTAATTCTTCTCTTCTAGACCTTTAGCAAAAAGATCCACTTCTGCAGCTTCCTTCACTATTAGCCTGGCATACAGGTCGAGAAAAATGTTTTCACTCCGTGTAGTAATGCTGTTAGTAACTATTTAAATTCCTGTGCTCAAAGCCTTTTAAAGGTTAAGAAAGATTGCACATGTACTTGTGCGGAGGGGTTGGTGCTTGCTCTGAGCGATGATCTGCCAAAGGGCATCCTTTGCAGGAAAATTGAACAAATGGATATGATAAGGGCTGGCATACTTTTACCAGTGGTTTGTACAGTTAGATTTATCATGTTGTTGTTCCGCTGTAGTTGGAGAATATAAGAAAAAAGTTGCTTCTCGTTAGGCTGAATATATAAATCAATGCCTGCAAGGCTTTCATTAGGCATTATCGTTTTTAATGTTTTTGCAGGGAGGCAAGTATATAAAAACACAAAGAAAAGTTGCATGAAAGCCAATAAAAAAAGCTGGAGTGAATTGTTACCTAGAGGTTTCTTCTAGCAATGGCTGTTTCATATGTAGCCACGTACGGTTACAGAATTAGCAGCAAACGTGATTGTTTGCCATGAACTTTTACACACATTTGCCCCATTCACACGTGTGATGTCTGCGTGTCTGTTGAAAAGTTTTGGCAGCTTTTCTTCTTACATCATTTTTCTTAGGCAGGTACTTGCTGTCTACAAGAACTTGCTGGTGAAAACCTTCTAATTAAAGCATATCCTCTGTGCTGGTGATTTCAGAGCTGGCCTAGCCAGTTTTGCTTTTAACAGATTTTGTATTTTCAGGCTTAAGATAGGCTGCCTAAATCTTTGGCTTCCAGATAACTGTCATCTTAAAAATAAAACTAAGTATTTGAAATTCATATGAAGTTAGAACGGAATCAACTTCTCTCCAAACTCTGATTTGTACAAAACTTTATATATCAAATTAAAGCAAAGGCATGTTTGCTTGTTTGAGCTTGCTGACATGTTTTCCACTTGGTGCCTGCTACGTGCTCAAGGGAGAACATTTTCTGTGCTGTACTGTTGCTCGTGTTGTTACATCCTTCCATTGCACGGTACACCACGAATGCAGGGGAATGAGCTAGAAATAGAGGTCAAAAGGGCCTTTGGGCTCTTAGATTTCTTCCTTCAAGTTTTCTGGAAAATGGGCAGGTTGTTAAGTCTGTTCAAAGCGTGTTCTGTGTTGCAGTAAAGTGGAAATACATCCCTGCACGTCAGCTGGGTAGGTGTTTATTTGTACCTGCCCCGTGCTCTGCAAAAGCGTCTTTCGCTCAGCCTCGGGTACGTGGTGTTGCAGCCAAACGGTAGAAGAGGTCACCTGGTTGACATTAAGTTTTATTTTTGCTAGAAACAGTCAGAAGTATCAATGTCCAGTGGCTCAGCATGTGTGACAGCAGCATTCCATTTCGTGTGTGTGTACCTCGGGTCTCTGATCTATGCTAACATCTCACTGCTGGACAAAAGTGATGGGAATGTTACTGCCCAGTGGCTGAATGTTGTGAATTGCTGAGCATGAGCTTTGAGAGCAGACAGCTGTTAATGCCACCCTTCCTATTGACAGGTTCTACTGGTGAATGCCATTGGCTGGAAATGCTGGCCACTGCGAGAGGGCAGATGTGTGCCTGTGAAAACCACTGCGGAGATGATGCACCTGCATGCTGCCTTCACTTATATCATGTGTTGTAGATGCTTTGCTAACATTTCCATAAGGTTTTTTAGTTTCTAAGGTAGGTGTGCTCACTGCAGCACCCTACTGACTCTTCTGGAACGGATTGGTGCTCTGTGTGGAAAATCAGGGGCTTTTCTCTGTATGCAATGAGTCCTATGGGTAGGCTTACAAGTGATGATCACTATCAGCTAGCAGATCATTGTTTGCTTAAGATACCAGTCAGCAGGAGAATAGGAACTTGATAGAATTAAAAAAATACAGTATGGATGAGAAGCAGGCATGGTGTCCAGGATTCAGCTGAAATTTTTGGCAGATCCTGTATGATCCTGTGAATAGGCATCAGGATGTTCACAATTGATCTTGAATATGAGTATCCCTCACAGTGGGAGTGCGGGAGGTGGTTGGTCTGGGAAGGGCTGTGAACAGGATGAAGGCTTGGAAAAGTCAGGGCCATTTTCTTGAAGGGATCTCCTGGGCAGGAGGAACCATTGGTGGGAGAGGACAGAATCAGCTAGGGAGAAGCTGTGGAAACAGCTCTGGCGGCAACAAGCTCTTGCAGTTTTGCTCTCCCAGCAGCATTCAGAAATGCTTTATGGCAAAGGCTTTGTTTTATTCCTTGGTTTGCAACCCGTCCTGGCAATGTGTGCAGCTTCAATAGCCAAATACACTTCATCAGGAATCTCACACTCAGAAGAAAATGTGTCCTATCTGCATTCAGTTACTGTGTCTGTAATGGACTGGTGTGGTGTTGGACTGGGACCAGCTCTCTCTGCCAGGAAAAGTAACATTTCTGGGGCTGTGCAGCTAACCTGGCACTGTATATTTAAAGGTTTAGTACTGGAAATGCATGAATAATTATGACTTCATTTCCTAACTGGAGTGCATTTTGTGATTACAGAAGAGAACAAACTGAATGGGATTTAGTGTATTTGGGGCTGAAACATGGTCTTACCCAGTGAAACCTGCTGTTTAAAGAAGAGCTGACTGAAGACAAGACAAAACAGTTTCTGCTGTTGTTGTACCTTCTAGAGTCTAGCCGCCTGAGTTTGGAGTAAATATAATTCAAAATACCCTT
>WUAM01000287.1:97028012-97055044 GCA_024336885.1 Actenoides hombroni
TGTTGAACTTCATTAGGTTTGCCTTTGCCCAGCTCTCCAGCCTGTCCAGGTCATGCTGGATGGCAGCACAGCCTTCTGGTGTATCAGCCACTCCTCCCAGTTTAGTTTCATCAGCATATTTGCTGAGGATGCACCACATGATCCTTTATGGGGTAAAGAGTGACTGATTTACATTCAAGAAATATTTGAACATATAAAGCATATCTAATTTGTCTGAAATTACTCTTTATTTTGTCTTATCTTCCCTTCAGACATGAAGATGTTACTACTTCTCACATGTTGTGATTCTCTTTCACCCCAAAAGCTGTACCATAGATGATTCTCATCTGAATAGCTGTTGTAGAGCCAGTTCCTTGCTGCCTGTCCACAATTTTGCCCTTCCTCATGGACATATTCACTTTGTAAGACATTTCCATAGCTATAGAAATTGAAATTTATCTAGAAAGGAGTCATCATGTGAATAAACCTTTCATCAAATGACCCCACAAAAATCCCTGCAGGTTTGCATGAATCTTTTCAGGATTTTATCAAGTTCAGTCACAGTCTTGTTGACATCATTCCAGCTTTTGAAAGCATTTATCACTTGCCTGTCTTGGTTGAACAGGAGCTCAGACCAAGGCACTACCATTTCCAATGTTTGAATTATCCATGAAAAAAACCCCAGATGTGTTGAAAACCCAGACGGTGTGCTCCAGCCCAGGGAATGGCTCAGGAGCTCTGTGCAAAACTCGTCTGCTTGCATAATTAAGTTATGTTGTTTCGCTGTAATGGCATGTTGAGATACTTTAATTCATTAGACATGAGACCGCATTACTTGAAGTATGTAAAAGATCAAAAACCATGGAACTCTGCAGTGATCTGGAGAAACCCTCTTCTTGTTCCTTCGTAGTTGTTCCTTTGCTATCCTAGTACAGAAAAAAATAGTGACAAGCTTCCAGCTCTTGTAGCAGGCCCAGATGAGCCAAACAGATAGCATAAAATAAAATGGGTATATTGAAGGAAAAAAACCCAACCAAACAACGAGCAAAAAAACCTCCCAAAACCTATCTGTTATCTAGCAAAATTCTTAGGACAAAAGCATGACCTGAAAATACAGAAGCCTTTGCAAAATGAATCCCTGCAGGCTCCCTCTGGAAATGGGAAAGAACATGCTTGATTAAGCCAGTGCTAACCTTTCAAAATCATGTTTCTCTGATATTTATTCCTTGAAATAATAAAAGGGGACATGTCAGATGTTGGAAAGGCATAAAGTATTCCCCTGCTTGCCACTGCCCTTTTCTAACTTGTGTTCCTCTCCCAGAGCAAACTTTTAAAATAAAAAGTAAGGCCTCACTTCATCCTTTTTGTTGACCTTTCTACAGTTTGTGTCTCTGCGTTTGCACTAGTTAAATTACAAAGTGAGAAAATTTCCATCCCTATCCTAGCTCTGCTAGAAGGCCTTGGCCTTCTCAGTGACAAGTAGTAAAACATGTTCACAGGTCTATGTGGGCAGGTTTGGAGAACTGAAAATCCTTCATGTGGGAACTGCGGAGCCCACGTGCCCTCTTCTGCAGAGCCCCTGCCCTGCTGCCCTCTCCCTCCTTCCTCCCTCCCAGCCAGTTCAACCCATGCCTTGGGAGGGCTGGCACAGGGGTTGCTGGACAAGGACATGGGGACGAGTCAGGCTCCAGGTCAAGTGTGAGGAGCAAGTCAGTGTCCAGTGGGGCTGGGCATGGGCCCTGCTGCAGCTGAGCTTGTCTCGGGGTGATGGCGTTGGGGAGTCCCCCATGGGATGAGGGTGATGGACAGGCGATGCCTGGTGCCAGGGCAGCTCCTTAGGCCATGTGGGAGGGCAGGAGTGCAGCTCCCAAGGGAGAGGTTGGTATCAGCAGAGAATGCATTTTTGTCCATGTGTGAGGCCAGACAGGTGATACTTGGGAAGCAAGTATTTTCTGCTGTTTGCAATAAATAGTAAATTATCTCCACCCTCACACTTGCTCTGCTTTGCCTGAAAGTACATAATTTTGTATAATTTCCCCCAAATTGCTCCCGTGTTGATAATGGGGGAGTTTTCTCCCTAGGCACCTTAGTGAGATGTTTGTGTTGGGAATTGCATGTTCTCTACTGTTAATGAATAGAGGCAGGAATTTAATAACTTAAGAGTTTAGAAACGCGTAGGGTATCTTGGGACAAAAAGGTTTCCTTTCAGCTCCTGCACTTCAGTGTTTGCATTAACTGAAAGTTTTTTCCTCAAAGGAAGACTGTGTGGCTGAAACCTAGATGTTCACAACAGATAAACACGGTTCATGTCATGCTTACCGGATCAATACACCATTTCAGGTTATCCAAGAAAATGGTACCAAGTTATCACACTGCAAGATACATTATTTACCTATGTCTCTTTTCAGTTGTGCCCTGTGATAGGACCAGAGGTAACGGTAACAAGGTGAAACACAGGGAGTTCCACCTCAACATGAGGAAAAACTTCTTTACTGTGAGAGTGACAGAGCACTGGAGACTTTAAACACCTGCCTGGATCTGTTCCTGTGTGGTCTGTCCTGGGTGATCCTCCTCTGTCAGGGGTGTTGGACTCGATCTCCAGAGGTCCCTTCCAACCTCTACCATGCCATCATTCTATGATTCTGTGTTTGAGATTGGTACAGATAATTTCCTTCTGTATATTTTTGATGTGATGCTAAATTATTCAGTTTAAATTAATGACTAATCTCTGGCTTTCAGTTTTTCCAGCCTTCTTAAAAAAGTCCAAATACCAACTATAATTCATTAAACGTGAAACAGCTTGCACTGTATAGGTGGACCTAGCATCATGTGCCTTAAATCTGTTATAAAAATGGAAAAGCTAAGTTACAGTGGTGTAAAATAGGAGAAAAATTTTTTTTTCTGGATACCTGTGGAAGATACAAAGTAAGTTAGAATGAAATAATTAAGATAACTTTAAAGTTCTGCTTGTAGTCCTGTCAAAATAATCATGTTTCTAGCTAAAGAAAATCATCCTCTGGATTGCTTTTTAAGCCATGTTTCATATTAGTTTTTGCTTCCTGTCACAATGCTGTCTTACCAGTGAAACAACTGTCCTCGACAAGTCTGCCACGTGAAAAATCAATTTGGTCTTCTGTTGGCCCCTATTTTGTTCTGGTTTGGCACTTCATTTGGATTTAACAAAAGGTATACTATTTTAAATAACAAATGTTTCTTTCCTTAACTAACCAACTATTGCAGCTTTTCCCCTGGTAGGCACAAACTACTGTCAGGGCTTAGCTCAGCTGTTAGAGCAGCTGTGAATAAGCCCTGCTGATCTCAGGGAAAAGCTGGAGCTATGAAATGAAGATGTCTTGAAAATAACTGAGGATGAGGTTTCAAGAGAAATAGTCCTGTAACTTGTTGGGATTGGGGAAGTGAAATGTGCAATTTTGACAACAGGGACAGATTTATAGACTCAGGACACTAATCAAAAAGCAACTTACTCTAGTATATTAATCTATGAAATGACAGCACCAGAAAGAGCTGCTCCGTTTTGTGCACAAACATAGGAGCATTGAACTGACCTTCTCCTGTAATGACAGACTTTCATATTGTATACAGAAATCAAGAATTACTTTAGCAAGAAGCAATTGAAGGATTGCTTCCTTCTGGTGTGAAATGTGTGGGGAGGTGTTTGGCTATAAACTGTATGTTCATGTGCAAGATAGAGAGAAACAAAAAGTTTTCATTTGTTCTTATACTTCTCTTTTCTTGCTGGTTTTTTTTGTTTGTTTGTTTGTTTACATGGCTGTGGTAGAATCCAGCTAAGAAGCTAAACCAACCAAATCAAATAAAGCATTACTTAATCATTTCCACAACTTCTAAGTTTTTGCTCATATCGGTGTAACATCTTGGGATTTTCATGCTTTGAGATTTATCTATGGAATTCCTTTGCATCAAAATTCCTTGTATTGGTTATGTGATACAGCTTCCTTGCATCTTCCACCAATAATCTCCATGGATGGGCCCACTGAGGAAAGAAAAAACCCCTACATATTCCTGATGTGCATTTAAAGCACTTCTGATACTACATTTATATTCCTAATCATCAATGATTTAGATGGATGTCTTGATAGATGGCAAGATGACAGTTAAATAAAAATAACTGGATCTTTTGGGTTTGTTTTTTTGTAACAAACATGACTTTAGTTTGCTTTTGAATATAGAAAGTGGAATGTAAATTCTATATGTGTAACAAAAAATGAAGTCTGTATAAAGCAGAGGAATAATAATGCTCTTTGGGAAGAAAGTGAAGCTTTAAAAGCCCCAAAATGAGCAGTTCTGTAGATGATAAGGGTACAACAGTTGAATCCCTTACAGTATAATTTCTTTATTTTACTTATTCGTTTGTTTATTTATTTATTTATTTGCTGTTTCTTCCTTCTTCCCCCTGCTACACTTAATGCAGAATATGTCTTTGAATATTCTTCTTATAGGCATTTAAATATCTGCTGAAGTTCCTAAGGCTGCAGTTTGTTTGTAATCTTCCATCTGTTTCGAATTTATTGTAAACACATAAAGTCAGAACTTCAGCTCTGTAAAGCATCATATGAAGTCATTGGAGCTATATGGAATTTCTTCAGATGAGAATCTTGCTTGTGTCTCCACTTTTCCTGAAACCAAACTTGTTTTCACCATACAATTACAATTTTTTTTCACCCTTCTGATCACAAATAATTGCCTGATTTTGACTAAAGTTCACATTCATTATTATGTGAAAAAGAATCACGTAATATAAGCATGAACTTCACAAAAATGTTCAAGCAAAACTCCTTTCATAAGCTATTTTTCTAACAAAATCTTTACAAAAGGAAAAGATTTATGTTTAATACTTTTCTTTTGTTGTCAAACTCCTGTGATGGTGACACAGGCCACTGTGTACAAGACTTGTTTGTTGCCAGGGAAGATGACAAGGACTGCTCTAGGTTAAAAAATCTGGTTGGAAAGGTAGCACTTGGAAATGGCCTTATACTTTGTTTTTGGCTTTCAAAGACTCCAACATCAGTAGCCTTATTGGAGAAATTCCTTGTGATGCACAAAGAATCAAGGTGTATATATTGTTTGAAAGAACTATTCCACTACATTAGTAGCTATAAACCATATACAGAGATGGAGTAGAGTGAAAGGATACAATGAAAACAATCTATTTAATTTACTGTAACTTATTTTTACTTATATCAACTTATTTTTACCATTCTTTAGCATAATCACATGTAAAAAACAGGATAAGATACTGGATAAAAAACAGGATAAGAACTGGAGAAGAAAACCAGAACGATTGACTTTGCATAACAAAATTTTTTTAATATTCAGTTAGGAAGCTACAGCAAATGTGGATTCATGGCATTGTCTCTAGATATCTAATTTACTTTGTAATATTAAATCAATAATTAAGGCATTAAATGCTGACGCTGAGCAGGTTTTCTGTCTGCTGAGTTTCTTTAGCTGTAAGTGTTCCCAGATGAAAAGCTTGTTTGTTTGTTTTTAGGTATAAAGTGCAGATCACCAGGAAATAGATCCTAGAAGCATTCAGCAGTCAGATGTTCCTAACGCAATTCTTCTCCCAAATACGCTTTATAGCATCTGTAATTAACCCAAACCCACTTCAAAGCTGGCACTGGCATTCAGAATGCTGTCTTTGAGGTATCAGTGAAGCCACAGCAGATGATTTCATTACCACCTGTAGTGTGTATTTTGTACCTTCAATATCAGTCTTCATGTTCTGACGCAAGTTGTAAGACTTGTATTGGTGTCAAGCTATATAAAATACTGGCGTCACGTTCTTACCACTTGGACAATAGTAACATTCCTCATCTTCTAATACTGCTCTGAATAGATTTCTGTAGATAAAATACAGAATTTGTAGAGCTGAGTTACCATTCTTGCCAATAATTTTAACACCACCTTGCCATGAAAGTCAATTAATCTGGTTCTGTTACCTGCAAGTGTAAAATAGGACATCAGTTTGCAAAAGTGTTCATAAAATTCTTTAAATTAAAAGCACTACACCATGTGTGTCTTTCCTGTAAAGACTGCATAAAAAATCTTGAATGGTTAATATCCTATTTTTAAATCATAAGCTTTTGTGTCAGCAGGAGATCATTCTTTCTGTACCTGAAAAAGGTGCACAGAAGTTGCCACTACTGGTCAGGAATAAATACTGAAGCAATATGAAAATAAAGAATTATATAGCTTCCTGTCTGTAGTTTTGGTACTCTAATAATTGTGATGTATATAAATCTAGAATGTAAAATTAAAAAATAAATTTAGATCTTACAGCAACTTGGTAAAAATAGACCAATGAACATGTTTGTAAATTCAGTGACAACAAAATGTATTATTGTGTTGCCTCTTTCTGACAGATGTTGTTAAAATGAGGCACCTGTCCTTATGCTGTAGAAAATGTTGTGAATACTGTAAAAGTCTAAGATAAATATTAAAAACAAGTCTCCTAGCATACTGACAGCACTGCTCTTAGCCATGCAGCTACCACGAGACTATGAGGCCATTGTTTGAGTTTACTTCCAGTCAAGTCCTTTAATGAGGACATAAGCAGCTTGCTGGTTTCCCTGGAGTCCCATCCTGTTAATTCTACATCAGGCATCAATGGGCCATGTGCTCTGAATGGAGCATGGTCAGTAGTGAGCCCAAGTACAGCTGTGAATTCAGTACCTGGGGATGATAAATCTACTTCTGCAGAGTTTGACAGCTTCCACCAAGTCCAATGAGCCTGTGGAAATGAAGCATCCCTCAGAAATTAGGTCTGGAAGTACTGAGCTTCTACATATATATACAGCACATGCATTGCAATTTATTTCCACTGTAACTAAAAATCAGTCTGAATTTATTGGGTTGCATTTCTAAGAAGTTTGATGAATGTAAAGCTACCTGCTGGAGATGAGTTGTTTAACAGTGGGTGGTTGTCTCTAGGAGCTTCCTCAGTAAGCACTGGTATGAGTTGTCTTCAAGTGATCAAGCACACAGAAATTTCCTACATAAATATCTGCTTGTCACTTTTTGGCAAATATGTTAATTAGCTGTGGTACTTATGATCAGTGTTGCTTATTAATTATATGAATATGAGAACGCACAGAAAGTTATTGGAATGCAATGAAAGTTTGTAGCCATGGTGGACCAAAGAGAGCAGAGGAATTAGAGATTCTATTCCCTCCAGACTTGCACAAAAATAGTAACCTTTCACTGTGTTTGGTATTCTAGGATGTGATGTCCACATTCTTCCAGTTTGGGGCTTCCATCCAGCAAGAAGCCATCATCATGCTGAAGATCATGCAAGATTATGACTGGCATGTATTCTCTCTGGTGACCACCACCTTCCCTGGATATCGAGACTTCATCAATGTCATTAAAACCACAGTGGACAATAGTTTTGTGGGCTGGGACATGCAGAATGTCATCATACTTGATACTGCCTTTGGAGATGCCAAGACCCAAATTCAGCTGAAGAAAATTCATTCATCTGTCATCCTGCTATATTGTTCCAAGGATGAGGCTGTCTACATACTGGAAGAGGCTCGTTCCCTGGGCCTTACTGGCTATGATTTCTTTTGGATAGTTCCCAGCCTGGTTAGTGGTAACACAGAAATCACTCCCAAGGAGTTTCCTTCAGGACTCATTTCAGCATCTTATGATGAATGGGACTACAGTTTAGAAGCTCGGGTACGAGACGGCCTTGGAATTATTGCCACTGCTGCATCAGCCATGATGGAAAAATACTCCTTCATTCCTGAAGCAAAAACTAGCTGCTATGGACAACTGGAGAAAAATGACCGGCCATCTCAGACCTTGCACAAGTAAGGCTTACTGGTTTGCCTTTTTTTCTCTACATAACCTTAGTCATTTCCCTTTCTATTGCCGTTGTATCTTTCTTGAAGGAATATTGGCCTTTCTTAATCCCATCATGCCCTTTTTACGTGATGATTTTCAAATGGTCCAAGGGAACATGCAAGAGGGCTTGCCGCTCTGATAACTGTGCACGTGGAAATAATGTTATGTGCTATTGCTCTGAATCTGAGGTAGAAAATGACAGAAATTGGCCTTAGAGGGTATGAAGCTAAGTTAATAAAATCGTGCTGTTGTATACTTCAGATAGGAGGTAAAATTGCCAAAATGCTCTGGAGGCTGTGACTGAATCAACTGCATCAGCAGAAACCTGGTAATGTTTTAGTAGACAAGAGATGTGGAGTGATAAAGAGGTGTCCCTGGAAATTAAAGAAGTATTAGATTAGTTAGGCACCTTTTATCACCTAACAAATGAATTCTGTCACTTCTGCTTGTGAGGATTTTATTCTTGTCACCTGTACTAGAATAACTGTAAAAATTAATCTGCATTAATCTGAGCTGATATGGATGTTTTCTCAAAACAGTTTGTCATATGAGAACTGCCGAGGTTTAAATCAGGATTCTTTGCTGCTTTTTTTCCTTTTTTTCTTTATTCCTTTTAATTACCCCTTTTAGACATGGTACTGATTACTTTTGTTCAAAATTTTGCATAATACATGTAACACCGTAACAAGGTCACACCCTTAATCTGGTTTGTGAGAGGAGGAATCTTGCATATTTTTAAATAGCTTTTTACAGTATCTCATATGGAACCTACTAAGCAGTATTTATGAAATTTCTTCTGACCAAATATTGCAGATGAAGTGCCTTCCACAGAAAAGCAGGATGAAATTGGCACATGAAGGCAAATCAGTGCTGATTTCATATAGGAGATCTTGGAGCATTTTTAATCTTCGGAGATGTAAGTGCGTGTTTGGATTAGGAGCTGATGGACACATGATGTCCTGGAACAGTTGTTGTTTTCCATGAAAATGGCATCTTTGTGCACAGCATTATTGAGAAGCTCTCTTAAAAGCCAAATACTGCCATGAAAATGGTTTTTAACATTTCATACATGCATTTTATAATAAAACGGTGTGACCATAGTTCAGAAACTTGCACAGTTCTCCTCAGAGAGGACTTGCTTTTAGGATGACCCTTCTACTTTAGTTTGGTCTCCCCTTTCCTGTTTCTAAGCTTCTATCTCTGAAAGTGTACCAGCTCACTGGAGGCATTGCAGAAAATCTGTGAGTGTTTTCCTGCTGCCTCAGTTGCCCCAGGAAGATGCCAGGCTCTGGGAAAGCCTCGGTCACTTCTGTCAGGGCAGAGCAGCTGGGAGGCACTGCTGGGTTGGCTGTCCTACCTGCATGCAGTATGTGATCCTCTGAGAGTTCTTCTTAATGCCTGCGCTGACAATGCCAGGTAAAAGTGACAGCTAATGGCATCCCATTAACCAAATGCTGTGCCTTAACAGTGGGATCTCTACAAAGGAAGGAGCCTGCTATTGAGATTTGAACTCCAGTTTCTGTGAAATTGTAGCATGTCATCAGGTGTGGTGTTCTTTAAAATACCGTGGTTCAGTTGGAAGGGCCAAAAAAACCTGAACCTGTTTTGAAAAAGGATTCCTACTACAATAGAATACACTGGTGTCGACTCAAATTAGTTGTTCAGTATTCAGCATAAGTTATCTTTCTTCAAACAGACTTTATTTTTTTCTCTTATTAAATGTGTATGACTGCAAGAATAGGGTTTGTGAGTGTTAGGGTGATGAGATTAGACCTCACCAGGAGGTTCTGCAGTGTGCAGAGCATGATGCACATAGTAATTTTTAATAGGGGATATTGCAATATAGTGTACTGTGGTTAATAAAGCCACTTCCTGGTGTGAAACACTTGAGCTATGAAGTGAGAATATATTTTCCATAGCAGAGATTCTTTGAGCTTCTCCAACACCACAAGAACAAGAAGCAGGCCGTTTTTAATTTAGAAATGTCAGAATTACACTAAAATGAATAAACTTTAAATAGTCCTCCTTATGTAATAACTCCCCAAGACTATTCTTGTCACATATAATCTGCAAGAAAAGCAAGTATATACAAGTATTTTGGACTGCTAAGTAATCTCTGGGAGCTGACCAGTCTCTCCATGCCAAGGTGAATTACATAAATTCACTGTACTTTCTTATCCTCATCACTAAATTGTAGATTTCTTACATGCCAAATCAATTCCCGAGTTGGGATTTTCTTCTGAAATGTAATCTTCACAGCTTCAGGTCACAGATAGTGCAGCTTTGTATTTTTAACTACAAGTAAAATGTATATGATGCTGTATCAAGGAGGTAATTTAACAAAGGATTTTGGAGCATCCTCACAATAAAAAAGGTTTAAAATAATTGTAAGCAGCATATGGACCTGGGATCTACTGTACTGTGCCTCCCTGTTCATGCTGGAAATCAGTGCTGGAGAAGTAGGATTGCACAAAGGGATACTGCTTGCAAGCTCAGGAGTAGAGAACTCTGTAGAAAGCAAGGAAGAGGTTCTGTAAGATGATGCTTGAGCAAAACCAAGCTCAAGAATTGAGAAAAATCCCGGTATTTTTAGACTCCATCTATTATAATGCCAGTCTATTTCAGCTTTAAACCCAGTATAGTATTCTAAGGCTATGCCATAAGAGCTAATTTGCTTGTAAATGGAGGTTGGTAATGCTTTATGTGTGACTTCCTGCATCTACATAGCGATTTTCATCTCCATTTATGAAGAAATTCTGTGTAAAGAAATCCATGAAGGGAAAGCTCCTCCTCCCTCTTTCTCAAATCCTTTGAGTATTAAATTGGTTTGAAAATATATACATTTTGAAGCACACAATTTATTCTTCTCCTGTCACTGCAATTCTAAGTTGCTTTTATTTGCTTTTTGGACCCAGAAAAAAATCAGATTTGCTTTAGTTTTTGGAATGCTTTGATCAATGTTCATTTCTGATACACATGGGAAAACTATTTTTTCCCTATGCATAAAGGATTTAAAAGAAAATATAGGGATCATTTTCAGTGCATTAAAGCCCATACATGTATATGTATATATATATATATTCAGATCATCTTTTCCCATCTGTGTAAGGCCCAGATTATCCCAAGGCAGAAAAACACTGTTCTGTGAAATACTGGCACTAGTACAGCAGGATAAATAGAATTAGCAACCCATTAATGCAATATCAGTTGAAGAAATGCTTGCTTTCTCTCAAAAAAAGGAAAACATGTAAGCAAACAAACAGCAAAACAAGGCAACCCTGCCAGTCATCACAGAAAATGCTGCTGCTTTTTGAATGGAAATGCTGCTGCTTTGTCTAGAAGAGTACTCCCATTGTGTTTGAAAGTCATAACCCTGGGAGATACATTTCACAAGGGTTCCAGCCACTCTCATCCTCACAGGGATGGGTGGGGATGACAAAGCTGTTGGTCTGTGGACATTATCCTGAAAAGCAAAAAGATGCCTCCACCCCTAGATTGCCCGGTGTTCACCCTGCTTTCTTTACATGTAGGTACATTCAGTTTCCAAATCATATGAAGGATTTAGAGACTCATCTTACTTTGGATAGTGCAGGTGTAGGGTTAGAGAGCTACTCAGACTGCTCTGGGCAGGCTGTCATTTCCTACCCTTCCTGAATGTAGTTTCCTTGATTCACCATCACGGAGCCAGGGAGCAGGAGCGATGTGAAGTCCAAAGAGCCAGGTACAGATACATTAGTTGATCCTGCCCTACGTCGCCCTACTTTAAAACCTCATGGACTCAGTGGGACCAGTGTTTTGAAATGTGCTACCCAATGTTGCTGTCTTTCCGTGGATAACCTCCTGGTTCATTTTCTTGTCCTTGCTGTTTTGCTGCTGGTAGCTGACAGCATGGCTATGAGACAGCTGCTTCTTCAGAGGGCAAGCGTGTGCTGTCTCTCTACTCCTGATATTCATTCATCAAGTTTAATATTTTGATTCCAGCTTTTAGCAATACCAGATAAATTTTCCTCTTTTTCTTTACAGCAAAATCAAGGATTAAACAGACACAATGGGTTGATGAATAATCTAGAAAATCTGTTTAATCTTTTCTTGCATACATATCAACAGCCAATTTACAGAGGATTTGTTCACTTAATTTCTGTTAAAAGATTCGAGAAAAACAAATATCATCTGCTTTATTGTATGATTGGAGATGTATCCTTATTTAACTAATTATATATGAAGCAAAATGCTTTTTCACTAGTAGTGTAGTTGCTGTGCAGAAAAACAAACATTAACTTTCACCTAACGCTCTCCAGGATATTTTGTTTGTCTTTCCCATTTTTACTGGAGCCACTGTGTGCTCACAGGAGTCCATTGCTCACAGCAGTCCATTGCACCCAGGGTGATGATCTGTTTCAGCAGTCATAAACATCACTTAGGTGTTGTGGTGGGAAATAGCTAATTTGAGTTTGTTTTCCATTTAGTACTTTATTTGTGGTAGCTTTAAAGCTTGAAGAAGTTTCAGGTGTTGCATGCTGCTACATTTGCTTATTCTCCATTGCTACTGCCAATGCTGCTCGACGGAAACAAATCCAAACAAGACGATGCACGTAGCTGGCTGAAGGCTTGAGCAAAACTGCAAGCCTTCGTGGAGCCCCAGGCCACAGGGATGTGTGGAGCAGCAGGTTTCCAGGGAGGACAGGACATTGAGGCAAGCACCTCCAAATGAGGACCAAGCTTTCTGTTTTAGAATTACAAGAAGATATTATTGTCTACATGAAAAAATGAATGAGAGAAGATACTCGAGAAAAAATGTTGTCAGTGGCAGAATCCCACTTGGCCTCATTCATATGTGTGAGGATATTTTCTGATCAGGAGATCGTAGCGATTGGGTTGGTACTTAGGGATGCACAAAGTCTAGCTTACTGCCAATGAGCAGGTTTTAAACAGTAACAGCTGTTTAAAATAGATATTTGCACTGTTTTAAATAGATATTTGTATTTCTTTTAATTCATGTGCCATAATTGCCCTCTTCTATAGTATGAGGGCATTTTCCATTCAGTTGCATTAAACAGCAGGAACTGAATTGATGAAACTGTTGTCATGTTCCTTTGAAAGTAAGACTAAACTTCACTGGCAACAAAAGAGGGGTTGTGGAGGAAAACAATTCCTCCAAGAGATTGTGACATGGTACTGCTTTAGTGACAAAGTGGTTAAAGAAATAATAGAAAATCTGTATCTGAATTTTCTCCCAGGTTAAGTCAGTTTAGGAAGTAGGAGGTACCAAACAGTTAGAAGATTAGGGGCTTTTAGAATGTTTTCCCCTTTATGTGATAATTAGAATTAAAAAAAAAAAAGGGAACAAGTAGGGCCTGGAGTTGAGCAGAGCCAGCCTTCAGGGCAGAAATTCCAAACCTAAGTGAAGGTCCTTGGAGATGGAGCTGCTGCAGACACCATCCCCTTGCAGGAAGCCAGGTAGGCTTCACAGGGAAGAGTTTGGGATGCTTCTGAGGTGGTACAGCAAAATCATAGAAAGATAAAATGGTAGAGGTTGGAAGGGACCTCTGGAAGTGGAGTCCAACCCCCCTGCCAGAGCAGGATCACCCAGGGCAGCCCACACAAGAACGTATCCAGGCGGGTTTTGAAAGTCTGCTTTTTATGAAATGTTGTTACTAATAATGACATCAATTTACTAAATTTTCTAGTGTTTAGTTACACTAATCTGCATCAGGGCCCTTTCTAATTTTGCTCATACCCTTGCCCTGCTTTCAGAAGGGCTCCCCAAGAATTTTGTCACTTGTCTGGCAGAAGTGGGGCAAAATGACTTTCCCAGACCTAGTGGCAACTAATGCTTTAAGGAGCAGCTGGCAGGAGGTACAAGTAGTTGGCATGCCATTCCTTTTTCACAGTCACTGAGCATATTGTTCCCAAAATTTTATTCATCCTTGCTGGCTCAAGGCCTAGGGAGATACAGCTCCAAAGCATGGTATCGTCATGGAGTTATATTTAGGAGAGCAAGGGCTGGGGGAAGTGGAAGAGGAGGATGATGTGTGAAGAGGAAGAAGAGGCTCTTTGCATCACTGCAAAGGACTTGAATTTAGGAAAAAAAAAAATAATTCTGCATAGCCTGAGATATAAAATTGTCTTTAAAAAAAGCTTCACTGTTTGAAAATGCATTGCCATCTTGTTTAATAATAATCTATTTCAGACCTATTTCTATATGTACTTCAGACCACACATTATATATTCTACATTCCGCATTTCTTGATTTAATTTTGTAGATGTTCTTAGGAAATCTGTTTCTTAATGATAAATAATTTGTCTTAGAGTTTCTGTGATAAGTATCTTTCAAATTTCACAGTACAATCACAGTGAGGAAGTTCAGCATTTCAGAGCCTCAACAAGATAAAGAAGAATATATAACATTTGGATTCACTCCTGCTTTTTTCGGTGTGATGTTGGGTGAATGCCAAGCCCAGGCAGGCTCGCTGTCTAGATTATTAAAATGGTTGGTTCGTACTATTTGGAGGAAAGAGAAATATCACCAGATGACACGTTGGTTGTGAGGCATTTCATCTGCTTTAAATCCCAGTTTAGAAATTCCTTCCTTGGGAGACGAGAGGAGAGTTTCTTTTATGAAACCTGTATTTCCCTAAGTGTCTGCTGTTTCTCTTCAGTGCCTGCAGTCATCCCAGATTTGAAGCATTGCCCCATGGTGAAGAAGGCACTAAATAAAAAATGATAGTCCCTTGTGAAGGTACCCGAGGGATTTATCAAGTTTGATTATCTGATCTGGACTGCAGAATAAGGGCAGGAACCAGGGGTCTGAACTTATGGCAGCGAGGAGTCCAGTGGGCTTTCCACCCTTTGCAGCTATCAGACTGTGTGCTTTATTTTACAGTTCTAGTAACTAAGTTCTCTTCTTTGGTGGTAGCTTAGGAGTGATATGTTTTCATTAATGTTTCTGCCTTGCCCATTATATTTTTCCCAGCCAGTGATCTGTTTGGGGGCTAGATACTAGGTGGATTTCACAGCAATTGTAATCCAGCCTGTTACTGCAGAGCTGGCTTTGTTCCTGAGCCTTTCAAGTCCTGAATTTCTGCTTTTAAAAGTCTGAATCTGTATAAAATTATCATTATAAAGCAAAAAAGGAAGGAGCAAGTATCAGAGCAACCTAAAGAAATGGCATCTGAGACAGCCTGCGCTTCCTGTGTCTCTGAACTTGCTTTTAAAAGCACGTGATGCTTGCTGAGGGTGTTTGCAGAACCTGTAATTTATTTACTGCTAGATGCTGTAATGTTATGACAAGAGGTTAGTGGAGAAGAAGTCTTAAACCTTAGCAGGGGAGAAACCAAAGGGTTCTTTCTGTGGGGAAAAGCAGCTGTTACTAGTTGTGCTCAGTTACTCAACATGATCCTAGCACACACTTTCACATTCATATTTCAGCGTATAGATGGAAAGAAACTAAAGATGAAATAGAGAAAAATGGAGAAAATATCAAAACAAACAGTTTAGAGGGGAGATGAGGCAATTTTTTTACAGTTAGTTTTTCACATACAAGTTTTTTCTTTCTGCTCACCACAGAAACCACTAAATATTCCTGCTTCTGCTCTCAAGTCCTTGCATCGATTAGGGGAACACTTGCGTATATCTTGCATATAGGTATACACACACATATGGTAAACATCAAAAGAAATCCCATAGCTTGCAAGCATGTTTGCTGTTGTATAACACAGAAGTAGAAAGTCTCAAAGATTCTGCTGCAGGAGTGGTCGTGCCTTTGCTGGGATTTTAGTAGTTCTCACACGGTATAGGAATTCCTTACTAAACACCTTATGGGCAAAGAAGGTCCACATCTGCTGTAAGGTGACTGCCTAGAAAGGCACTTCTGTTTCAACAGTATGGTACCCTCACAAATGGCCTTCTTAAAATTGAGGTCTTCTTAAAATTGAGGTCCAATATTTTTGGCAAAGTTTTCCCCCATTTGTTAATGGAAATTAAGAGAGTCAGTGAGGTCGTGATAGAGTATTTACAGGGTAGTAAAAAAACCCCACCTTATTCAAATGTGTTCTGTCTTTCTGGATAGGGTCAGTATTTTGATTTGGATAAATATTGCACAGTTTTGGCATTAATCTGAAGCTTTATCTGAATTACTTGGTCTTTCTGAGTCTATAAAAATTAAGTTGGAAAACTTGAGAGCAGTTTGGAATCTCAGTGCTTCGAAGGCTTGCTATAAATACGACAGGAACAGTGTTCTGCTGTGGTGCTTCATCACTTCGCTTTTCAGTTTTGTTGGGGAAGGTGACAAGCTAAAAAGAATTGTATAAATGTTTAAAAGTGTTTTGGAATATATAGTGCAGGCTTAGTTCTTCGCATGGTAAAAGCCTCTTTTGGATTCAGTGCGAGAATAGTTTAACTTCTGCCCCCCAAAATCCCATTTTTTTCATACAGGTATCACCTGGGGAATCTTAGACACAAACTTCTGTTTGCAAAAGTTAATTAAGACTTCAGTGTCATAATACCATCACAAGGCCTCCTGCTATCATGTCTTTGCAAATGTTAGCGTTAATGAGGTATGAAAGCAGATTAAATACTAATCCAAAGTGTATGCTGCATTGCCTCCTTAAAGTAACGAGCTCAAATAATCAAGCACCCCATTTAGTTAAGAACAGGAATATGCAATTCCAAACCTCTTCAGAAATACATTTTGACCAGTTGAGAATCCAAACACATCTTGCACAGAATTAATCTTGGGCAAACTTAAAACTCTGTAAGAATAACTTATAATGTAAACACTTTCTTTTCCTCACTATTCCTAAGCAGGAACAGAAAAGCACATGGTTGTTTTCTGTGGAGACGAGAAGGTTAGGATCTTGGCCAGTAAAAGCAGAGCAGGACTTCTGTCCTTTGTGGAGAAAAAATGACAGATCAAAAGGGAGTATAGATTGTAAGCACAACTTTCTGAAGAACACAGGCAGCTGATAAATTTTGTACACAATAGTGTGCTCGGGAAAACAAGAATGCCTTTGAAGTTCTTTTTTATTGCTGCAGTTTGAGAAAGTGGGGTAGCTCAGACTCCATTACTTACTGATACCTTTGTATGTGACTCAGACAATACAATTTTAAGAGATACAGTTTTAAGAGACTTACAGATTAGAGACTTTTTCTTTTTTATAACCTCGCAAAATGTGTTTCACTACTAAATGACTGATAAATTCACAGTTTAAAAATATATGCTGAACTCAGTTTTTCAGTTTAGTGGTTTGGTTTTCTTCTTGGAGCACTTGAGCATGACTGTAGCTACAGCACTGCATCTTGGGATGGGCCTTTGACTGGCTTCTAGGCTAGGGCATTTGCATAGTAATCCCAAAATATAATGAATGGTGTTTGAAATCTGGGGTAGTGATCCTATCAAACTACATAAAAGAAGGGTTCAACTAAAGCCCAAGCCCCAATGGCTATGTAAATAAAAACCCATCTGGACAAAAAAAAAAAAGCCTGCTATAATACAACATGCATGTTTGTGGCCAGGTGCTTGGAGAAAAAATGCTCAGCTTTTAGTTTTACTGAAATGAGGTGATTTCTGCCTGGTCCCGTAAGACAATGTTTTCCTTGTGTTGGGCAGTATTTCACTTGTATGAATTGGAAGGGAACTTGTGAGGGAGGGTGCAGAAGTATGAGAACAGGTAGTGGATTTTCCACGGCAGGGCTTTGTTTCCCCCCTGTTATGACTTCCTGGGTATTTTATTCCTTGGGCCACAACGCATTTGGTTTTCAGCAGTGAGCGAACATTATCCTGTTTTCTTCCATGTGTGCACAAGCAAATTCAGTTTGGTGGTTTGCAACTTCCTCTCAAGGTGTCAAAGAAGGTTTTTATTACAAAGTAAGCTCTTTTAGTGCTGGATGAAGAATGTAATATATGGGGAAATTAGTTCAACTGAAAAGCAAAGTTCTGCCAAGGGGAAAATTTTCATGCCGAAAGTCTGTCACAAAATATGAGTTATTATGATGGATGATTTTACAAATTGCTGTCAAACCAGTGGTGAATGATGTTAATGTGGCTGTTTAAGGCAGTGCACATTTAATTATTAACTGTTATGATACAATGGCATTATTTCTCCTGGGTCTATATACTTTTATTTAGTGTGCTTCCGCTATTGGGATTTTTCAGGCAGCTACGTCAATACAAAGTGTTCTCCTTTGAATGGGAGGCTGAAGAATTTTGTCTTTCAGATTCACCAGGAGACCATGGTAGTACTACTGCAAAACCAAAACCAAAGCCAAACCCAAACAAATACATAAACCATTATCAGTTTCTTGTGGGTAAAACATTACAGAGCAATGCATGAAGAACAGTTAAAGTAGATTTAATGCCTTTCAAAACACATCTGTCTCCTGGATGGAAAGATATTGGTGTTGAGTTGAATTCCAGAAGGAGAGCACCTAGGTGAAACCTTGGACTGAATTTCTTTCCATGAAATACACTGAGAATTCAGTGCAATTCAATGCAATTAACTTCAGACCATGGATATGGGGTGGAGGGCACATTGTCTTCTGGAAGAGCCATGGGATATCCAAATTCTGAATTGCCATTTTACCTGTTACCTGTGGGATAGCCCTGTCGGGCTCACATTTACAGTCTGGAGTTTTGATAGTTTTTTTCAGCATGACCAAAGAACACAGACACAAATACCAGCCTTTTACTCTCTTCCCTTCCATGCATGATTTTCTTAGGTGATGGCATTTCAGCTAATGTATAAAATGATAGATTTTTTTCAATATCAGAGTCCGTGGAGCTTGATCAGTGTGCTGGGGTAGTTCAGGCTCTTGGCAGTACATTCCCTGTATTTGCACTTTAAATAACAAGTGCAATTTCTCATCACTTTTTCTGACCCTTGAGCAGTGGAAACAATCTGTTTTCACTGAGAGACACTGAAGCTCTGTGGAACTGGAGCAAATATAAATATGGATTTATATTATGTATCTGTGGAAGATTTTGACAGAAAATTATTTTTAAGGAAAATCAAGTTTGTTCAATGGTCAATTGAAATTACTGAACTATTTTCAACCCCTCCAAAGTTTTCATGTGTGGTTTTGGCTGAAGGCATTAGTGGAATTTATCCAAGTGTCACAAAGGCACTGTGTATAGCTACAGTATTGAGAAGGGCTGACAGGATTCTCATGGTTTTAAACAAGTGAAGTAGATGCACTTACCTCTGAGTATTCTCTAGTGAGACAATAGTATGAGGTTACATACAGAGTGAATGTCGACATGTTTAAATGGACCTGAAAAAATGGTGAGGTTGTGCAAAGTGCCAGAAAGATTATTCATGGACTGCACGGATCATACATCGTGTGGAAGCTGCTTTAATAATGATGTCTGCATTACAAGTCATATGTAAACAATATTTTACTTTGTCTCTTTCTATGGAGTGCCCTGAAATGCTCAGACTGCCCATGCTGCAAACGCAGGCTTTTCACAGCACTAACAGATCTGGTGCATGTATTTCATTTGCGATTCTGATGACTGAACTCACTTGCTCATTAACTGCTGGACAGCTCATTAATTTTTCAATGAACTTTTTTTTTTTTTTCCTTGCCTTCTAGGTTTATGATGAATGTGACTTGGGAAGGTAAAGATTTGTCCTTCACAGCAGATGGTTATCAGGCACACCCCAGGCTGGTGGTGATAGTACTGAACAATGATCGTGAATGGGAAAAGGTGAGCATTGCCTCTGGGTAGAAGGTGGGAGAGGAGGTAGGAGAGACTTTGCAGAACCCGATTAATGACAAGTAGACAGCTTAACCTCATGGATGTCAATGATGATACTCTGCTGTAGGAGGTTTGTCACGGCAGTTCAGAAAAGACAATATGACCTTATTCCGAGTAGGTCTAAGGAGTTTTCACGCAGAAAGCAACCTATCAGTGAAGATAAGCCACGTGGATTTCAGAAGATTTCTGTGAAACGCACCTGGTGTTTCTTCTTACAATTTAGTAAGTAAGATGGATGACTGAAAAATCTTCAGAAACTTCAGCCTTAACTACCTAAATTTGGGTGAATTTGTGTATCTTGACACCTTCAGTGCTTTGCTTGGTTTTGTATTCTTTGACAGATTTTAAAGAAAAAGTACACTGTGGTTGGTTTGTGGGTTGGTTTTTTGTTCGAACTGTGAAATTTCTGTTGAATTGGATGATGATTCCTGTGATGTTTGAGAATCTTGACTTGTGTTCTGGTAGGCAAGTGATCTCCATAAGCCTCCATAAAGACTAGATGGAAAAGTGTCTTAATATCAGAGTTAACCATATCTGTGAGTAATAAAAGAAAAGGTTTATTATGAGTGTTTTTTCTTTAAAACTCCCACCTCAGCCTGTGATTCTTTTGGCTCTGAGTTTTGCAGATTATCTGTGGTCCCATGTTTTAAAACAGGTTACCTTAGAAACCCTTCACAATATGAGACTGTAGGAAAACAGACATTTGTATCATCCACCACTTTTATTTTAAATTCATAAGCCATGACCCTGCATTATGTAAATTGCTGCTGAAATTGATGAACTCTTTTTCTAGTTTTGGCATCCCATAAAGTCAACTTAAAACGCCAGGTTGTAAGACTGCAAGACTCTTAATGATGTTGAATAATAACAAAATAAGAATTATGGAAGGATAACTCTGTAAATTTGCTAGTCATGCAAAAACATAGAGAGTGGTCCTAGATTACGCTATTTCTTTATGTTCATTCGATGCAAATCTAATTCTCTGAATAAATTTAATCCTATCCAATGCCTAGTAATTTTGTACATCTTATACCTTGAAACTTCTCTAAAGAGACCACTTGAAGGACAAGGGGAGATAGGTTTGATGCCTTTGAAAAATGAACTAGCAGCAGCAAAGAAATGGTGGATATAAGAACTGATATTATTTCCGTGAAATCACTTGAGCCTGTTTTAACCTTTAAGTGAGTCCCCTGTGGAAGAATGGAAGATTTGGTGCAGGTTTTGCCACATCTAACTGTGTGTGTTGTGTGCTGGCAGCGCATGCTCCCCCTGCTGCGCTGCCCTACACGACTCTCTGTAGGCTGATGCTTAGCTTGTCTGTGCACATTCTTCCACCTGGGAAATCCCTTCCTGCTCAGTGGTGTGTTTGGGTGAAAAAAAAGAGTGATTGAAGGGAGGCTCCTACCCTGAAAAAAAGGTATATATCTTTGCCTAGCTGCCCCTTTGCTTTAGAGCCCCTGTGGTAGCAGGCCAGAGGAGTCCTGTCAGCAGAGACAGCCTGCCTCTAGCTGCAGCTTTCCTGTCTGCCTCTCTGTTCTAGGACTATGGGAAAGGGGCCAGCTTTAATTATGTCAGAGGGGAGAAGTGAAAGGCAGCCAAGAACAGGCTGTCACCACCAGAATTATTCTTCTGACCACAAGCTGATCCCTGCCTCTGTGGATGAAGACAAATAAACTGACTAATCAATTATCCTGGCAAGCTGGATATAGCTCTTGGCTATCTTGGAGCACCCCACATCATATCAGCAGAGCATCACTGTGCACTTCAGAAATAATAGGATAGTTCCTCTGACTTAAAGACATGAGAAGGCCCTTGCCCACCCCCTGGTTTATTTGAACATAACACTCTCCAGTGTCATCGTGACAGTCTTTCCAAGTTGCATTTCTCACCCCATATCTCTTAGCCAATTTATTTCTCCTTGTTCCTTTTGCCTTGCACTGACTTGCTTAATTTCAAAACTGTCAAAGTTACTCATCTGAGATCTAACGTTTCCTGCTCTAAGTTTCCAGAGAGGTGCGTGTTTTTACTTCCAATAACAGCATTGCAATGAGTATCACAGAACTGTGTTATTGAAGTCTTATTAAATATCCTCAATCCTATATGGAAAACATCAAATCCTAGAATCTGAGTAAATTATTTACTCATGTGAAATACTGACAATGCGATAGCCTGCTAATCCTTGTGATGTAACTGATGTACATGTAAAGTTGCAAGTAGCTATTTTATTACTTATATAAGACAGAGTAATTGTGGTTTATGTGAAGATTTTTTTTTTTTACCTATCATTCTCCTGAAAATACAAGATTTAGTATTAAAACACAATTTTCTTTGGGTTTGCAATGATTATATGCTTTTACTTCAATCAATTTTTCCTTGTCTCAAAATGGATATACTTGACTCGAGGCTTGAGGTTATAGAAAATCCATTCAAACATAGTTGAAGAGCATCTGTCTTACCCCTAGGAAAATAAGTTCCTTTTCCTTTATAAATGACTCAGTATCAAAATCTTGAAGTGGTGACTTCACATGTAAATGGGGTTGACTGAGGGATTTGTCCCATATCAGGCTATGAAAAGAACTGGTTGGATGATAATAGTTTGAAGACTGAAAATCACTTTTGGGCATGTTCGTCAGGCATCCAGCATGATGTTTTGACAGATCCTAAAGCAGCTACTCAAATTTCTGACATCAACATTCACATTCTTGCTGCTAATCTTGACAGGCAAAAGGGCTGCTGTTCTCAGGCAAGAGATTTTTAAGAAGACAAGCTTAATGTGCTTGTTTCAGTGAAACTTGATAAATTTGCCAGTTAACAGTGTTGCCCAAATATCACCAAAGTGCTGCAGGAACACTGAGCTAGTACTAAAAAACCCTCAGAGATCGAGCAGTACCAGCTGCAACTCCCCCATTAAGTTTATCTCAGTGAGATGTGTGACCTGGATTTCTCACCTGGCCCATTAACTTCACTGAGTTGCAAACTTCACAGTCTGTTAGTATTTCTTTTTTTTTTTTTTTTCTTTTTTTTTTTTTCAATGTAGAAATAAAACTGATCAAGCCAATATTTAAATCATATACTAGAATATAACTAGCAGTGGCAAAACTAGGCGGTTTAATTAGCTGTGCATATCATATAATGTTAAGTAAGGTAGGAAGGGCTGTACAGCATTTAAAAATGATTCCAGAATAAAACCAATTTTTACTGGTGCTTCCAGATAGATACTATGGTGGTCTGTATTCTGGATGAGTTTGTGAGATATAAGTGTCCTACATTTCTGTAACCAACGAATTTTTACAAGAAGCTAGAGCACCAGGTACTAGGTGGCCCAATTGCTAGGTAAATGCCACTGCAAGAACCTTTTCTTACATCCAGGTTTCTTCTAAACATAACCAATCATCTTTAATTTTTCATTAATGCAGGATTTAATGTAGCACTTGATTATGCTCTGATTAACTAGCATATGCCAGATTGACAAGCTCTGTGTGAGGTTGCACACTTTTGTATCTGAGTAGAAATGAGTGGGCAGAGGGTGCACAATTCCTGCCTGGAATAAATGAACCAAGATCTTCACAGAGAGCTCCATCTGGCCACTAACATCCACCGTCATGTGGCTGAGAAAAGGCAGATATCTTAGCTAATGGTATAGCTGAGACTTCACTGGGCATGAACTGAAAAACCTAACACTTGGTCAGATTTTGGACAGAGCTTTTTGTCAGAGTATGGTGATAAAATGTCCCTGAGATGGTATGGAGTAGTTTCTTGCAAAATCTCAGGTGATTTCAGAGCAAGAGTTGTGAGAGCTGAAAGATCCTGATGCCTCATGGCAGTCATTCCCTAAAAGTTGTAAAGAAATGCATATATTTTAACTAGAACAGATGAAATTGCATGATCTAATCATTGGTTTGCTGGTATATCTTTTATATATCTTTTTTTCTGGTTTACTGGTATATCTTTTGTCAGAAGCCCATATCTTTTCTCTTACCATGCTTTTTAACATCTGTTGGCTTGTAATTTTCTTTGTTCCATCCTTGTTGCTTAGTGTATTTAGTCTTCCTATAAATATGCTTGTCCTGACACTTAGTTGAGTGAAAACTGCATATTGTTTCTGTATCAGTGAGCTTTTACTTAGCCTAAAGGCCTTTCCTTTGACCTTTACTGTACTGATTTGTTTGAATTGCACCAATTATTATGCAGCATTTCCTAAATCCTGTATTCCCAAGGAGGATGGTTCCTTCCTTTCTGCTGTCATAAAGGACTCCCAGCTACCATGGAAAGCAATGGTAAAGCGTGCTTTGCCTCTCTTCTTTACAGCTAATACTAGAGAGGAGAGTAAAGAGCAGGTGAACTTTCAGGGCAGCTCTTCCTCTCGGAAGGTAGAGGTATGGCTATCCAGATATTTCTGGAGACCTGTAAGACCTACACTGAGTGCAGAGGTGACAAAAAGTCTTCCCTCAAGGGGAAGTGGAGAAAGGAGCTGTCAGTCTCTTTTCCTTTCTAAGGACATAATCAACTCATAAAATGGCTCCTCTGGCGTGAGCTTGAATTAGTGTGCTGCGTAGAGTTATTTGGGACAGTCCCCAGTACCAAAACTATGCCAGCCACTGAAGATGTGGTGACTGCTAATTACTAATTCTGTATTGTAAAATGAGGCTATGGGAGATGGTAGCTTGTCTTTTTTTCTCTCCTGTTTGTTTATAATCTCTGGGTAGTTGTGTTTTCCTTTGAGCCCTGCTGGCTGCAGTATTGGTGCCTTCCTGGCAGCATAAGGAGCAGCCGCGAGGGAAAAGCGGTACATTTGCATACCCCACATGAGATTTTGCAGCAAATTTATAAAACTTCAAAGTCTTTAAACGGACGTCTTCAAACCACGCAGGACTGTAAAACACTCCCTGTTAATAAGACATGAAAGTGCTGGCATCATATTCTGTCATTTAAATTTAGAGTGTCATTGCGAAATAAGGACCTTCAGAAACTTGAAGCGACGCAGAGGTTTGCAGCAGAAGGTGTACAACAGATGCTGTTTCTGGAGGAAGCTTTTTGCTCTTGTGCTTTGCTCTGAAGCTGCCTGTTATTGCTAACCCGACAAACTCAATTTATGCTTTCTAGTTATTGACTTAAAACCTGCCAGAGTAGCTCGTCCTTGTAAGTGGGAAATGTGATGAAATCAAAGTAATAAATAGTTTTTCTATAAAGCAAGATTAGTTCGATGTTGCGTTAGCTCAGCATTATGTTCTCTACAAAAGTAAGGCGGTGTGTTTGCAATATATGTGTGTGTTTAATGTAGAAAGAACATCCTGGAACTTTTTTCTCTTTTCAAAGGTTTGGTCAGGTAGACCATTTACTATCCATGTTGTCATGGAACATTTTTTTCTTGCAAAAGGATGATGATTGCGTATTGCATACAGCTCCCATCTGCTGAAAAGAGGGTGATAGGAGCGAGTTATTTGTTTGTTTTCTGTGAGATATGCTGGTGTGACAGACTTTCTTTTCGTGCCAGCATTGGCACGCAAGGGAGAACATACTCTGTTCTTTTCTCTCTCTGCTCAGGCTCTGGCCTTGCTCTTTTTCTCCGATTTGATGTTCTCTGTGAAGGTGTGTGGTTAGCAGTATGTCAATCATAATCATAATCTCTCTTATTACTGACAGACTGCTTTAGGGTGCAGTGGGAGAGGAGTCTCCACGAGGTACAGCAAGGTGTAACTTTGCAAGTTGTCTGTCTGTCTTAGGCTAGCTGTCTTTATCTAGCTGGTACACAGAAACCCACCACACGCTTCGTTACTGCCCTCCTTGGCTGCCATCTTCAAAAGGTACATAGGCAGGCATGAGGCAGTCACGCCGTGTATGTGATACAATGGATTTGTAGGGTGCTTTAGGCAATGGTGGATGAGATATGGACCCTACGATTGCTATTTCAGTCCCACATCAAACAAGCTCTTCTGTGCTCTCAGCTGTTTTCTGCTTTCCTTCCTGTATGCTGTAGAGATTAAACCAAAGAGAATATTCCAGACTGCATATGAAGATGGAGAAAATAGAAAAGAATGCAAGTTCAAAAGAAATATCGTATATGTACCATTTCAAATCCATCCTTGAAGCTGAGTTTTTGCACCTACAGTTTGCTATTGAAAACACATATTCTATATCCTGGTCTTTTGGCCATAAATACGGATTTTTATAATTTGTGCCAGGATCTTTCCCAAAAATTATTTTAGTGCCCTTTTTTTAAGTGAGGGCTGTCTTACGTATTTCTCTGGGATCCAGGCCACATCATTATCAATCTAGCTAGGAAGGACTGAAATTTATAATAACTCTCTGGATATTTTGTGCCATTTCCACACAGTAAAGTATTTGCATGCAGTTTTTGACAGTTCCGTAATGGAGCATGTCTGCATTCTGCAGAGTGTTATCCTCAGCTTAACTTTTCTTTTTTTAATAAATGATTGTTTTATAAATACACACTACTGTATTTATTACTTTAAAATCTTTCTTAGTGGAGTTTTATCTTCCCACTCCATTTTTGAATCTAACAAAACATATATTCCATTATCACTGCTGAGAATAATCTCATTTTAACTTTTAATTTCTCTGGTAATATTAATTGGATTCTTAGGAGTTCTAATCAGGAAAGCTCTCTTTCTAGACACAATTCTGCGCTCTTGGCACTCTAAGCATGCTGTTATCCATTGCCTGACTTGCTATAGACTTTTAACTAAATGTAGTTAATTGGGTTTAAGGTTGGAGCAAAACCAAATTTTCAGACCTGTCTTTGAACTATTCAGTCATTTCTTGTTTCAGATTTTATAATCTAGAAGTCCAAACATTCCTCCTGTGCTTTATTTAGTGCTCTCTTAAGTGGCTGTCATTCAAAGTCATGTTACTTAAATGAAAAAGAGATTTTACAGAGCACATTTTACAAAAATGGCTTTATTTTTCTACATGTGCCTAGAGGTGCTAGAAATGGTTCCTCAGCCTGTAAGATTTTGAAACAGAAAATGGTTTCAGGTGAAGGTAACTTCATGTTACACCAAAATGGCGATTGATGGGGATCTTAAATATTCTTAATCTTCCAGGAAAGAGGCAAGGAATAGATGAGGATAGAGATGCAAGCAAGACTGAGCAAACTGCCCTGATTCATTTACAGATAAATTTCCTGTCATCAGTGAGTGACTACATCAAGTATAAATGTTTAACTTATATTAGATTAATTTTAAATTCAGGACATAAAGGCCAAACTAGCTCAAATATATGAAATTCTTCTTGATCCAGTTGGAACGTGTCTCTGGCTGCCTATTGTTAATAAGCTGTGCTTTCAGCTGAGTTCTCTGGGGCAGTAGTCTTGCTTCCAGGAGCCAGGGGAGATGACTATCCTGACCAACACAAGGTTTTGAAATCTTACAAATATTTCCATTCTCTTCCA